>QQSS02099969.1:8683-166497 GCA_003687565.2 Craspedacusta sowerbii
TCCTGGATCTTGGCCTTGACGTTGTCAATGGTGTCTGAGGCTTCGACGTCCAAAGTGATGGTCTTTCCGGTGAGTGTCTTGACGAAAATTTGCATGCCTCCTCGGAGTCTGAGCACCAAGTGGAGGGTCGACTCTTTCTGGATGTTGTAATCGGAGAGGGTCCTGCCGTCCTCGAGTTGCTTTCCGGCGAAGATCAACCTCTGCTGGTCGGGGGGGATTCCTTCCTTGTCCTGGATCTTGGCCTTGACGTTGTCAATGGTGTCTGAGGCTTCGACGTCCAAAGTGATGGTCTTTCCGGTGAGTGTTTTGACGAATATTTGCATGTTTTTTTTTATAAATAATGAGTATGAAAAATCATATTTATAGCCTATTCGGACGGTTTCCGACCAGGAAATTCTGAGCATTTCTGATTAAATTCTTAAAGCAAATCATTAATTTCTCAACGTCAATTTTTCAATGTGGCTATAATGAAAAGTTCTAAATTGCTGGTGATTTAATTCAATGGAATCATTTTTACAAAACTTTAATTTTTTTCAAATGATTGTTTGCCAAAGTGACTGCGCATTCTAATCGGACTTCCCCGACCTTTTTATCTTTATTAAAAATGATGCATGTATGTTATTTTAGCTTATAATCGATAATTTAGAACCTCCCTATTTCCTTCTATTTAATCCCTACATCGATGAGGATGACATTAAGCTTTAGCTATTACAGCCGAAATGACTTTCTTACATCCATTCGGAATTAAAACAGATCACGAACTAGCTAGTCATAAGACCCAATCAACATAGAATCAAAATTTGCTGGTTGGCCTAGTTCGAGCACATGATTGGATCTTTATTTATCAACATAGATAAGTTACCCCGATAAGTTAAACTCCCGGATGTATTTGATGAGAGTTCCGATGGGATGTGGACAAGACCACTGTGTCTGGAGTATCTGAATTCTAAGTTTAAGCTGAGGGGAGTGCCCGCTCCGTCTGATGATTAGCTAATTAAAGCTCAGATAAATTGTGATGGAAGAGCGCGCTAGAGGAGTGAACTGAGTAATGAATGATCTAACTTTATTGCAGTCCTGCTTCATGTACAATTCATATGCAGGGACTTAGTATATGTCCTTCAAGTTTTAACAAGGTCTTTTTATTTTTGGCACTAATTGGACTGACCGGGACTTAAACTTCGGCCTCTTGTTCTTTTAGGCTTTTACTAAATTTTGTAACTAATTGCAACTGAGCTGTAGCTACTGTTGAGTCCCCTTAAGCCTCTAAAATATGTGTTTCTGGTAGGGCGAGAGCCAGGAATTGTGTAGTAGTCGTTTGGGAATATCTGGGTACTGATCTTAGTCTTTAGCAGTCAATTACATATACAATTCATTAAGTTTAACCGATAAGGGAGTAGGCTTGCTCTTTGAGCTAACTAACTCCTAGCCATCCTGACTCCTATGCGAAATACTTAAGCTCCTCCTGCACGCGAGTGCGAAGGGTCTCCACTCTGAGGAGGTGCTGGAATGTTCCGAGGTAGCGTTTGCTAATTTCGGCTATAAACTTTAGCAGGAAAAGCTTGACCCGCTCAGGAGGAAAATACTACTCCAAAACCTAATTAATTAGCTTGAGAGAATTGAGGATGTTGGAAGTACTTTTGCAGGGTGCTTTATCCTAGTTTATTTTCTAGGATAAATTGTTGCTCTATGTTATAATCTTAGAGCAGCCTATGCTCTCGATCTTTTCTTGGATGTCCTGAATGTGTTTTGAGAGCTGTCCTCGGACCAGAGATTGCTATTCTGCCTTGTGCTTTATCATCACACTAGGCAGAATGTCTACTATAAATTCAAGCGACCTACAGAGAAGTGCTAGGTTTTTGGTGGTTATTGGTTTGTCCTTGAAAGTGGCAAAAGACTTTGCATTTGCATTAAGGACAAGCTGTCTTGAGTAGTCATTGTAGTACCTTAAAATCTGGATAAGGTTATCTTGCAGCCTATCAAAAAGCTAAGGAAACATTATTCGCATCTTAATGTTGTCCTAAATTATCTACAGCATTGTAATCACCGAGCCACCGATCTTGTATTTACGTCCTTAGAGCTAGACAATGTCACGAACGATTTTAAAAGGTCGCTATTTTCGAGCTTAATCTTGTTGCCCGATCACGCGCCGCCCTCTGCGAGAGCCTAAAATGCTAATTTCGCTATGAACATAGATGCTGTTTTTGATCTACTAACTTTTCATCCAGGAGTCTCCATTGATGACATATCCAATAACTTAAGCATAATCAGTTTGAACGTAAGTGGGTGTCCATGTTTATGACTCTAAACTTGCCTTTAGCTAATGGCAGAGAGCGTTATCGGAGACCATATCGACAAAGGAACTCTGAATTTCGAGCCGACTCTGTCTAAACATGTTGAACGTGATTCCTTCAAGAATCTTCTAGGCTTGCTTTGAAGTTAGTTATTTGAAGCAAGAATCTTCGTAGCGCTACCAGTCCTGAAAAACGTTCATCAGATTCTTGACGTCAATGATATCCATTTACAAGCTTATTGGCTTAAGCTTTATAAGTTTCATCAAGGATTCGTTTGACCATATAAGAATACTCTTGCTTAGGCTAGCGAATAACTTTATTGTCTTTTATAATTTTTATTGGCTGCCCTTCTAAAGTTTCTAAAGGGAGAGCAGGAAAGTCGAGAGGAGATCGAAAGAGCGAAAAACTAGCCTTCTTGCCAATTATGAAAAGATGGTGATGACCTTCAAATGCACCTAAAATTTGAGTTGAGTGAAATCGACTGTCTTCTTTTATTGGTTTAGCAGGTTCTCTTTGTTATCAAAAAGACTGTCTTCCAGGTCTAAAATGAACTTTTATCTAACTTAATTGGCCTTCGCTTTTACCGTTTCCCATAAGTCGAGCTGCTTGGTGTCGAGGATCACTTGGCTCTAGAGTAGAATTCGAAAGATGGATTCCTATTTGGCGATACTTCTTGGTGGGGCTGTCTGGAGAGCTGTCACTTCCTAAGTCCAGACACTGTCCATTATGAAGGAAGAATCCTCCTAAAAAACTGAATTCCTAAATGTGAGCCCGGCCTTTTGATAGCATAATGTCTAAGTAAGATATTAAAGAACGTTTAGTCCAAGTTTTCTGTTTATTTAGATTCTCAGCGCTAATTGAGATTCCTCGATTTTTAATTACACGTTCTGCAGGCAGCATAGTCCGCTGAACTATCCTTTCGATTACTATATGCTCTTTAGCATTGCCAACGCCTTTTAATTACTCCCATTTTATACCAATGTCTTCAAGGTTGGAGGCAGTCTGTGAAGAAGTTTTATTCTTTTCATCTTTTTGAGGAGCATTCCGATTGAATCACGCCGTTGCTGCAATTTACGAATTTAGAGGGCTTTATTTATAGTTAATGCGCAATTGGCCAATTTGGCCCGGATAGATTGTACTTTTACAAAAAGCTTATTCAGATCGAGAGTCAGATGGGTCGCTGCCGATGAAGCTTAAACTAATTTATCGAATTTTCCATTGAGCTGATAGAAGAGAGTAATCTCAACTTAATCAAGGTACTAACTTAAGTCGCTTTGTTATTAGAATATAGCCTGGAGGTTAGAGCCCAGTCTGCTGAATTCTTTTTGGTATTTTTAGTTGAAGAACTACTTTGGAACTCGATTGAGGCAGTTTACCATTGTCTCATTCAAGTTCGGTATTTAAAATTTGGGCTGGGTCTTGTGGTGCAATCTGGGCTAATTCCAACATTTGATGTCGTCACCTTAGAAAACGAGAGGGATCTTATGGAAGAAGGGTAAGTCGTAAGGACTGAAAGAGCCGACATAAGTCTTAAACTTGGCGAAGGAGGAGTCCTGTGGACGTTGAAGGACTTTCTAAAGTAGACTCATTTAAATCAAGGTACACGTGCATTATCAAACATGATTTAGAACCACATCATTACCCCGCATTTCTCAGTGAATTATAGTCTATCTGTACCCAACCTCATCGAAGCTGATAGTTTTGCATTTAAGAGGAAAAACCCTCCCACCAAATTTCACCTTAAGCCCTTTCGTATTCGAAAAATCCCCGCCTTGGAAGCTCCTCTCGTCTACACCCTCAACATGAGCGAATTGATCCCCAAGAATTAGCGGCAAGTGGTCCTGCGCTTTGCAGGCTACCAACCCATGAGCAACAGTCGATCAGCAAAAAGGCAGAAAGTGCTATTCGGAGGGAATAGTTTCTGGAGTGGGATGCATTGATAATAACTTTAATACAACTTATATGCAAGACCGCTACAATAAATCGGACAACGACTTGCTGCGATTCTACGGGAAGCATGTGCTGAACAACCCGGAGCACAAGCAGCGGCTTCCCTTCCAATTCTACAAAAATGATATTCTCGACATTGAGAGGAAAAAGGCCCAAGAGAAGGAATAGAAGCTCAGAGAGTCCTTAATCCTCAAGGCGCTAGACCAATCATCAAGGAGAATTATATAACAACAGTAGGCCTAAAAGAGAAGAAGGATGAAGGAAGTGGGGCAGTCCAATCTATAACGCATCCGCAGATCAGAGTCCCTCAGGCTCCAGTCTAAAGAAGAGCAGCTCTAGGCCGATAAAGTGCTGATCCAAGTCAACATGGAGCGGCAAAGGCAGGACGCCTTGAAATACCAGCTATGGAAGCAGTCGTTGACGGAGTAGATGGTCCGTTTCAAGGAGGGAGTGAATTTACGGAAGAGGCTGATGAGTGGGTAGTTGGGAATTGAAGGTTGATAACGAATGTCCATCTCATTATATAATAAATTAATTGTTGATGGAGGACAAACTAGCAGAAAAAGGAGTCATCTTTACCAACCTCGATGAGGATATCACTCCGGAGATGCTCTACTCCCAGATCAGCACAGTCAGACCTATCGAAATGCTCAATGTCCCTGTCTTCTTCAAGCCCGACAATAAACGGGGAGGAACCAAGGGCTACGCCTTCATCTACTTCAAAAATAAGAGCCACGCTTAGTAAGTGATTAGGGCCTTTGATTACAAATCAATTCTCAAGAATCAGATAAGAGCGCTGCCAATTGACACCAACTTCACGACCAAAACAAATTTGTTCGTAAAAAACTTGAACCCCGCCTGCACAGTAAAGATGCTTTAAGAGTACGTAAGGAGTATTTTGAGTTAAAATGATGACCTCTAAATTTCAAACGGACTCTATAGGGCAGAGATAATAAATGACATTGACTAAAAAACAAAATAATTGAAATCGAGGTGCTACGGCTACATCCAGTTCAAAAACTTGAACGCCCTCAAGAAATTCAAGGAGAAGGCTAAGGAAAATCCTTCGGAGCTGATTGGAGGAAAAGACAAGGACAAGAAGGTTCTTTAGCTCTATGAGTTTAAGACTTACAACGAAAGGGAACATTACTCGAACCAACTAATCCTATATAATTTCTGCAGCATCGGTAACGACAAGCCAGTCGAGCAACGTAACCAAGTAATCGAGCGACTCAAAATCACGTTCAAGGACGAGGCAGTCTTCAAGCAACTAGACCTTTAAAACATCAAAGTTCTAACCAATTCCAAACTCAATAAGCATGTCACATTAGTAGATATTAAGAACACTCATTAGGATCCTATTAACAGCAAACTGATCTACAAGTATACTTGCTAAAACCCTATCAAGTTTTAATAGTTCAGCGGAAAGTACGTTAGAGTCTGCAGAGCAAATATTTTCGATGAGCGCGGACTCGTCTTTCACAACCTAACTGAGGAGACTACCGAAAAAGACCTGATGGAGGCAGTCCAGAAAATCTTAGGCAAGATCAAGGGTAGGAACATTAGAGTCTTGGATTGCATGATCAAGAGGAACAAGATTTAGTAGACAGGGAGCATAAAGGTAATGGCCCAGGTGTACACTAATATAAAAATTCATTAGCATGAGCAGAAATCTCTCTGTCAAGACCTCAGGAATAGCAAGCTGTTTGTTATGGGAGAACCGAAGATCTACTTCATGATATCCTAAAAAATCAGAGATAGAATGACAAAGCGACTTAGGAAATGGACCTTTAAAAAGAACCAAGGTTTTCCTAAGAAAACTTAAAATAAAGACAGGCACGGCAAATAGTATGGCAGCACAGCCAACGGCCATCGAAAGAACCCTAACTTCACCGAATTAATCAATATGCCCAACAATCTCTTTAATAAAAATGCAGCTAAAGTTCCGATTAGACCATCAAATGTCGGGATGCCCACTGGTATGATGATGGGATTGGGAATCCCTTCTGGAATGCCAACAGGATCCATGGTAATTCCTAATATAATGGGTATGCCAGGTATAGCAGGGATGCCATCAATGGCAGGTATGACAGGTATGCCAACAATGGCAGGGATGCCAGGAATGCCAGGAATGCCAGGGATGCCAGGTATACCAGGTATACCAGGTATACCAGGAATGCCATCAATGGCAGGTATGACAGGGATGCCAACGATGGCAGGGATGTCGACAATGCCGACAATGTTGTCAGGAATTTCTCAAGGAATGCCGTCAATGCATAATGCATACAATCAGCAGAAATCACAATGATCTAAAAATTAAATGTCAAATCAATATGTAGCTAAGCCCCCTCCCATTGACAACAGGGAGCCTGCTGTCATTCAGGTCACCGCCGCACAGTTGCTAATCGACTCAAAGATCCACTAGGAGATCGACATACGTCCGCCGGCCCAGCGCGTCATGGATGAGTAAGAGCTTTTAGCCTACAAGTAGGTGAAGCGTAGATAATTTGAGGACAAAGTGCGGCGGCAGCGTAGTCATATCGGACTCTGGGTAAATTATGCCAAGTGGGAATAGACTCTGTGCGAATTCAGAAAAGCTCGCAGCGTCTATGAGCGGGCAATCTAGATTTAATACAGCAATAAGTCGCTTTGGCTGAAGTACGCCTAATTCGAAATGAGACACAAATTTTTCATACACGCTCGCAACGTCTGGTAACGAGCCATCCATTACATGCCTCGTGAGGATCAGTTTTGGTACAAATACGCCTACATGGAGGAGCTGCTTGCTGAGTACTAGAAGGCTAGGGATATCTTCTAACGCTGGATGACCTGGCAGCCGGGCTAAAGAGGCTGGGATGCTTTCATTAAATTCTAGGAGCGATTAGGCTAAAGAGAGAGAGCAACTATTTTGGTACATAGATTTTTGCAGCAATGCCCAAGTCTGAAGAGTTATATGTTCGCAGCAAAGTATGAAATTCAAAACCGGAACCGCAAGAAGGCACGATAAATATTCGAGAGGGTAGTACCATAGCTTGGGTAGTAATCTTTTAAATAGGAATTCTTTATTGAATTCGCAAGGTTTTAGATTAGAAATAAAGAAATCTAAAGAGCTCGAGCCATTCTCCTGTATGGCTTAAAAAAAATTCCAAGACATTAGGCGCTTAAGCTCAATGACGAATACCTTAATTTCTAAAAACTTTACGGGAAAAAGTCTGACATTGATAGGGCCGTCTTCAACTAAAGGAATTAATTCTATAGATTGGCTGTAAGCGAAGATCCACTAGACTACGACTCCTGGCTCAGTCTAGCAGATCTCCTGATCTCGCATTCTGATATGCACTAAGTTAGATAATGCTACGAAAAAGCAATCCAAAACACTCCTCCCACCAAATAGAAAAAGCATTGGAGGAGGTATATCTATCTTTGGTACAACTATGCCTTCTTCGAGTAAGAAATAATGAAGGACATCGAGAAGTGCGAGTTAGTCTTCTAAAGGGCCCTAAAAGCAGTCCCACACGAAAGCTTCAGTTTTTCTCAGCTCTGGGTCTTGTTCGCACTCTTTCAGATAAGGCAAGGAAACTTATAGAAAGCAAGGAAAGTATTGGGAAATGCAATTGGAAAAGCCCCTAGACCCAAGATATTCAGGAGCTATATTTAGCTGGAAGAACAACTATGCAACCCCGACCGAGTCCGCAAAATATTTTCAAAATATCTATAAGTTTTCGGCAAATCGGCGAAGGCCTGGCGCTAGTTCGCCCTTTTCGAAAAGAGCATGGAGGAGGAGAAGCGCGCCAGGGCTCTCCTCCAGATCGCTGATAGATTAGGCATTTAGAACCTACCCACCTATTAGGATCTAGAGTGATTATTATGATCATATTGATTGTCAATCTTGTACAAGGTTTCGAAGGGACTATCTTCGCAGGCTAAATACACTACCCTCGCATCCCAAGGGAGTACTGGCATCACAGACTGTCCATGGTCAAGGCTATCGGCATGAATGGGATTTCGATGTACGTCTTCTGGAATCATCACTAAATATCTCCAGGTCAGTGGGATTTTTCATCAGACACAAAAAATTTAACAGCCTTTCTGGATATTGCCAAATAACTTAAGTTGAATGTATTCCTGAGACCAGGCCCCTACGTATGTGCCTAGTACTAGTACGGAGGACTACCTTACTGGCTTTTAAGAAAATCAGATCTGCACATAAGATCAATGGACCCTTACTACCTTAACTTGACAGAGTCATATTTCAGAAGACTTAGCCAGTAAATCAAGCCATACCTCTATCCAAATGGCCCAATAAGGATTATCCAAATCTAAAATTAGTACGGAGGCTGGGGCAATGATAAGAATTACATGCGCACACTTCTGGAAATGTGGAAAAATATCATAGGATAATTCTAATATTACTGCGTTGATCATATTCAAGAATTAAAAAGTTCATGGATAGACGGATTGAGCGTAGGCATTAATGGCGGGCCTAGTGAGCAGGACTACACAGATGCTAAAAATTTGTTTCCAACAGCTAAGACTATCTTTGGAGGGGAGATATACCCTGGATGGTTCACCCACTGGAATGACCCCACCTTTTAAAAAGTCTCTGTAGACGAGACTCTTTCTATGGTCAAGTTCTTTGTAGATACTAACCGCTCGTTTAGTTTATACATGGTCCACGGAGGCACGAACTGGGGGTATACTAGTGGAGCGGATTGGAAGCAGGCCTATGTGACTTCCTACGATTACGACGCTCCTATAAATTAACACGGTAAAAACACACCTAAATATGACGCAATCAGAAATCTTTTGGTCAAGTCAGTGCCTTGGGATGTGCCTGACATGCCTGCGCAAATACCAATAGGCCCCCTGCCGACAATAAAGCCCAAGCTAGTAAATTCATTGAAATCAATTGGCAGTTTTTATCCTGTTTAAGTTAGAAGAGAAGGGAAGCGTAATTACGGCAACTGGACATTTGAAGAGAACAGGATGTGGAACGGCTTTATCACGTACAAGTTCACGATGCCAGCAGGCTCCAATTCACTCAAAATAGGGTTTAAAGACTTTTTAACTGTGAAATTTAACTCTGAGAAAAAGGTCTTTAACGCACATCAAAACGGCTCAGAGATTACTACAAACATCAACTGCCAGTCCAACTGTTAAGTAGAACTCAGTGTAGAGTCAATGGGGCGGATGAACGTAGGCTATGCGATGAACTAGTAACGCAAGGGCTTGTTTTACATCTAGTCCTAGTTCTAGATCAGTAAGATGAGCATGCGCCTACTCCCGCTCGATTACGCTGATTTTGACTCCCTTACTGACTTAGAGTCAGTGGACCAAGATATCGCCTATTTTTATAAAGCTGACTTTAAGCTAGATGTAGCCTAGATCAAGGACACCTACCTCTACTTGAACGGATTCAGCAGAGGCTATGTCTGGGTAAATGGCAGAAATTTGGGGAGGTTCTGGAAAATAGGGCCACAACGAGGCATTTATCTGCCAGGCGCCTGGCTCAAAACTAGCAATCGAATATGGATAATGGATTATGAGAAGGACGGAGTCGATGTAACTTCAGGTTCAAGTCTAACTCTCGGCTAAGCATCAGTGATTTGATATGCCAACTCAACAAGCTTCATGCTGCCACCCTGTCATCTCGAAATCAGTGCTGATTTAGCTGGCTGGCTGTCTGGCACTGAGCCATCCCTTGTTCCTTTCCTTTGGTATTTTCCTGCGATCGCAAGGAGGAGTCTGCTAGCTAATAGTTTTATCCTTCACCTTAATATCGATGGGGACAAATATTGCCGAGAGAGGCTCGAGCGTTTAATGAACTTTCCTTACTTTCCGGAAATGAAAGCATTCCTTGTTCCTTAAGGAAATGAAGTTTAGAGTGTAGTCTTTATGTTACTCGCCGAGCAGATATTTCTAAAGGACTATTTCTTTCAGCCGAAGATTACGCTGCAACAGGGGCGGCAGTCGCTCTTTCGCTTTTTGGAACGAGTTTCTTCTTATTTATCGTTTCATGTTTGTAGGTGGAGGCTGATCTAAGGAGTTGTCACGCCTTTCCGAGGTTTGCTATGTGATATGCTTATTGATGGATAAACCATTTCTCATTAATTCCTTCCCTGTCAACAGACGTGGGAAGTAGACAGCCTGCTAGTTCTGCCGACGTGCGTTCGGTATTTCGAGACGAGAGCATCAATGCAAAGTATGTTTGAGAGCGGTGTGCAGCTAATGCGTTCCTGGACAACATCTGATTTTCAAGAGCACGGGCTAACGCAAATAGAGTAGATGCTGCCAAAAATGTAAATAAGAGATAGAGGTCCTTTAGAAACTAGTAAAGTCCTAGAGGTTGGCCATGTGCAGAGAGTCTCCGATGGGGGAAAAACTATCCAAGGCAGCCTCAGAATCAATCTCGCCCCTCTCCTTTTAACAAATCCAGTCGCTCTCCCGCCAGGCTAGTGCCAAAATTACTAAATACAAGAAGCTCACCGAACAGCTCCGTGCATAACAACTATTGGATAGTCTCAATCCCATATTCCGATAGTTTGTGCTCCTCATTGCCACCAAAATCAAGCCTGACGAAATCCGAGACAGGGTTGAACTGCTTAACACAGCCCTTATCAATTTAGAAGAGGTGAATCTCAATACCGAGTTATTCCATCTCAATATTTTCTTGCTTTGCATTGCAACTACAGAGCAAGCCTTCAATATTTCTCGTTGGCTTCACCGAGGATTAAAGAACATCAAAAAATAGTCACCCTCGATTCATCTTTCCTCGATCATGGATCGATACTAAAAACTAACCCAAAGCCAGCCTTCGAAGTCAATTTGCGACTTCCTCAAGAAAAATCTGGGAGTTTTGATCTGTAGTTTATTAGTTAATTTGATCAAAATTCCTAGTCTACTGATCCTTTACGAAAATCTATCAACCAACAGCTAGGACTTGTACAGACTGATAATTGTCTACTTGATGGCCTCAAAGCGTATAATCGAAGGGTCAGGGTAAGATATCTTGTTTAGGGCCTACACCTAGGTCAGACCTTTCGACATCAAAAACGCCCTCCAGCTCAAGCTATCGGCTGAGACTATCATAGCTAGAACATCTAAAATTTAGTAAAAGGTCAAAAGATAATCCAAAATCGAGTAGGATATTTCATAGTCCAACGTCAATGAGATCTAAGACTGCTCTTGCTCTCCTACTAGGGTCTCCAGTATCGGTGAGAGGGACCCTAGTTAGTAGACCTAATCTCCGAGGATCGCCTCTCTATCGGCTACTCATATCTCATAACCCTAAAGGCTTCACCAAGCTTCGCAAACTTACTACGTTCATAAGTTGTAAGCGTAAACTCAGACTATTTTTATTTCAACGCAGAATAAACTTATTGGTATGGAGTCAAGTCCATTATGTGACATGAGTGTTCAGACCAGTCCTTTAAGTAATCCTGTTGCTTAAACAACGAAGATACAAATAAGACAGGTTTAGAAGAGAGGAGATGTGAGGATAGAGGTTGAAAGTCTAGGAGTGATGTAAGTTGTATTCTAACGGTGCTTAAAGTAAAACCTACTTTATGAGTAAAGGGTGGATAGAGGGGTTAATCTGAAACAATTAGAGTTAGTTCAGTAATTGAGTTTGATTATCTAAGCTTAGAAGTAGAAACTCTCTAACTAAATGTCCTAGTTACCACTCACCCTTCATAACTTCAACATCTTAAAAGCATAGATCCAATAAAAAAATTTGAAGTTGGAGTACATGAGGCACAAGCAACTTGTCCTGCAGCAACTCCTAGACCAAAAGACTGCAGAGCTCTAGAAGTCCAGACTACAGCTAGAAAGACTCATCCATCAATTTCAACATTAAATTGGAAAATAAATAACGATACCCTCCACTGAACAATAATGTCTTGCATTCTGATTTCATTTTGACTTTGATTTCCAGTTGACAGGGCAGTTCTCTCCACTGCTCGCGCTGTGCTGCAGCGCCTGCACGATCCTCAAAATTTCTTAAGGATTTCGGCCAACTTCAATATCATTGATACTGGAATGCCTGAGAAGCCCCTTGTCGTCAATTATAAAAGTACCTCTGAGAGCGCATCCATTAAATTTACCTTAGTCAAGAAGGACTCCATAATCCGACGATATTTTTTTCGTTATATCTGAGATGAGTGGAAAGTTCATTTTACCGATACCTTTTTCTGATCTTGGTTTTGCGCAGTATTCGTAATGACTGAATTTAGAGTCAATCGAACACCCGAGCAGGACGCAGTTGTTGTTAGCGAATTTTTAGTTCATATCGCTAAACTAGGTGATTTAGGTCATACACACGAAGGTGAAGTCAAGAGGATAGAAAAAAAGAACAACATATTTTCCTTTGTACATATCAAGAGAGATTTTGGCAAAAGTTGTGTCAGGCAGGAGAGCCTCCCCTTCAAAAAAAGGTGCTGGCTTCTGTATCCTAGCTGGCATTAAGTTATATTAATTAACAACAAATCCATTTATTTTAATTTAGAATAGAACAAATTCAATTAATATGGGTAATTCTTCACTTTGTGAAGAGTCTCCCGCCTACGAATCACAACTACACAAGCAGCTTACTACTTCTCTGACTCCTGATGCCAAGCTCCTCCTTTAGCGATTCGGACTCTTCTCTCCCAATAACTAAAAGGTAAAGGCTCTACCGAATTATTCCTAGGTTCACTTCAAAAGCTATTATTATTTAGGGAGTATGAGCCGAGGGAAATTCAATGGGCCTGGACTTTATCTAACGGCTGGTGGATTGCTCTATGAAGGGGATTTTTTCAATGGAAAATTTCAAGGTTTGGGAAGATTAATAACTCCCAAGGGAAATATGTATATTGGGGAATTCTTGGAGGGACGATATTAAAATCAGGGAGTCTACCACACTTCAGGCGGAGTTATCATTTAGTCATTCTGGAAAAACGGAAAGCCTTTAGGCGCTGGGAGGGAGATCTATCCTGATGGCCTTGAGTTCAGAGGTACGTTTTAATTCGGCGAAAAAGTCAACCGAGGTAGATTGATGTGGAAGAACAATCGTTACTTTGAAGGAAACTTTTTTCTCGGTAAAATAACTGGCAAAGGCAGCTATAAAGACAAGGATTTCTTTTATTAAGGGGAGTGGGAGGACAGTTGGATCCATGGTCGAGGCCTTGCTGTGAGAGGGTAGAGCAGCTACTATGGAGATTTAAGCTACAATTCCAAGGAGGGGCAGGGAAAGCTGCAGGTGTAGGGAGCAGTGGTGACGGGCGAATGGGAAGATGACACGCTCCTGCGCGGGAGACTTTAGTTACTTTGATTTCGGATTTCAACCTTATCATAAATAAATATGAATGTGCAGAGAGATGCATAATCCTTGATGACTGCCAATAGGAATATAACGCATCGACCAAAGATCAGGCTGCTGGATGTCAACCAGCTGGCCTTCAAACACTCCAATATCAATTTGCCCTTTCCTTAATTCGCTCCTAATAGAGTTTGCAGTTTTCAATAGATAAGCAGCTAGATTCAGGAGTGTCAAAGTCGATAGCATAACATGTTCATCAAGACAATCTGCCACGATTTTTAGCCTTTTAATGAAAAGGCCAATAAGTAAGCTCATGCAGCCATCATAAGGCACATGATCGAGAGTTTAAAGGAGCGCAACAAAATTAAATAAAGCTAGCTTAGGACTGCAGTGGGCCTGCAAGTCCGCAAAGTCAACTTTTCAGAACGCAAAAATTAAAGATTTTAGGGGAACTTTAGCCCTTAAAAGCAGGTCTGTGTCATTATAGATTAGAGTGCTACTAAGGAAGTGATCTGCCACGTCGGGAAGCTTTGCAATCGAACATAACATAACCTCCGGGAGTAGAAAAAAACGTTGTAAAATGTGGCTTTGAATTTGAGGAGACACAAGATCAGCACTGTATAATGTCGGAAGACCAAATACAATGATCGCTCAATTTAAAAAATAGAAAACTCTAATGTATTTAAATACGGAAACGTAGCCGAAGGGTCGCATAAGATTTATGAGGCTAAAATGAGAAGTTTCCGATAATTCATCTTGCTAATGCACTTCGCCTTAGGGATTACTCAGGATTTAAGATTGCTAAGCGATTGCAAGTAATTTAGACCCCCTCCCAAACTGAAGGCCTTCGTAGGAAAGGGGAACAATTCAAACTTGATAAAAAGTTTGATAAAGAGAAGGTTTTGGTGGTAGTTGGTAAGTGATATGTAGCAAGCTGACTTTGTATGGACTCAACTAAAAATCAACTCGATATTTAGCAAGCAGCAGGCTTATGAATAGGCCTAGTAGTAACTTTCCACAGAGACTAAAACCACAAATAACTAGACGAAGATTTTCCCTAGGCAACGCTGCTCTTTTATAGCCAAAAAGATACAGAAACACCTCGAGCTCTCTAAAAAATTTAGTTTAAATGCAGTGGGCGTCAGGAAGGTTCTATCATAGGGTGACGCTAGGCTGTTTCATTTGTAATAGTTCTAGCCCAGGAGTCTAAATGATCGACTTAAAAGACTGGGATAAAGCAAACGGCTGAATCTTCCCCGCAAAGGTCTAATTTCTAACCACTTCCCAAAAAATTTTTATCTCGGAAACAAGAAGGCCCTGTTTTACACTTTGAGATTGTATTATGAAAAAAAGAAGATGGACCCTTTCAAGGTAATCCCCCTTACCTTTCACATTAGAAACGGGACTCAAGACAAGTAGTACAAGCGCTTCCTCGCCCACTTTCGAAAACGTTAAAAAATAAGTCAATAAAGCGAAGACTAGCCTTCTAAGCGAAATATTTGGATAGTAAAGCCAGGCTAGAACTCAAATAGAGGTCAAGGGATCACTGTCATTGACTAACTTTATGAACTAACTCGTATTTTAAACTCCAAGGAGAAAGGCCCTGACGGCAGGCCAAAGACATACATAGTTCAGAACTACATCAACCAGCCTCTGCTCTACAATAATCGCAAGTTTGATTTGAGGCATTATGTGCTCATTTCCTGCCTCTGCGGAAAGTTTAGGGCCTATTGGTCATTTGACGGCTACGTCCGCACCAGCAGTCGGGAGTTTTCGACTGAGTATATAGACGATCCTATGGTCCATCTGACCAACGACGCTATCCAGAAGTAAAGCCATTAATACGGACGGTACTAGCCTGCCAACAAGCTCAGCTACAAATAGCTGCAGCGCTATATAGACTCGAAATACAAAAAAAAGGGATGGAATTTCTTCACTCACATATACCCGCGCATGAGAGATATCGCTCGGGATTGCATTATAGCCAACCAAGCTCGCCTTAATCCAGGGAAGCTCGAGCATAACTTCGAAATTTTCGGGCTGGACTTCATGATAGATTCATAATTCAGGCCCTGGCTTATCGAAGTCAATACCAACCCATGCCTGGAGTTACCATGTCCATTGCTGTAGCAAATAATTCCTACAATGGTGTAGCATAGCCTTCGGCTGACAATCGACATCTTGCACCCTCCCCCAAGCCACTACCCTAACACGTCAAAGCACCTGGCTCCAGACTAACCCCTAGAGAAGCTGAGGATGTAGCTGTTGTTGTAAGGAGAGTAGCAGCAGCAGGAGTAGCGGGGACTGAGCGTGGGTGAGGAGTAGTTATAGGAGTAGTAATAAGAATACTAGGATGAGGGTATGGAGCTTAAGGAAGAATTAATGGTCTGACTAATTATTAATTAAATATGACTAAAAACAAGATGATGGAGAATAAGCCTACTCACCCCGACTACTACGCTCAGGCCAAGTTTCACTAGTATCAGGAGAGGAACCTCCCCCTTGCTCTTCATTTCTATCAGCTCGCTTTTAAGTATGGTCAGAAAGTCGACTCGGCCATCAAGGACACTGCAGCAGTCCTCCATCAGATGGGCAACACTAAGGAGGCCTGCTAGTACTTGGTCGAACACAGGAAATTCATCCGAGGAGACTTAAGGAAGTACGATAATCTTTTAAGGAATCTGCAAAAGCAGATAACTCCGTCAGGAAAATTCATGAACAAGAGTCTGCTTATAATGGAGAGTGGCGCTAGGACGTAAAGCGAAGTAGAGGCCTTATTTTCCAATAATTCAAGGATCGAAAAAATAACTTTTTTTAAAAACCTTTCGCTAGACCAGTAACAGCCTGCGGGACCTATCGTCCTCCTTTCATTCCAGAGCTACTCTTCCGCCAAGAAAACGCTATAAACAATCAAAAGAAGTGACTCGGCATGCATCCTTCCGGAACGTTTAAAAATATACTGGGTAAATGTAAATCGACTGGTGGTTGCAGAGGCATACCCCAAAGACTCTAACGTAAACTCATTTTACTACGGGGACTCGACCTGGGGCTGGACTTTATTTTTGCCGATCGATGCCGATTCTTAATCAAGTCCTTAACTCAAAAATTAAAAGGAGAATCATCTCAACAAGTAATAAGAGGAGATTTGGCAAAAGAGGCGGCCTTGCTAGTTGGAGGGGCTGATCAGGCTGAAATAGAACAATCTTAAGATAGAAAAGATGGGCAATTGTGACCGTCTCATCTGAATACTAATGACTCACTATGCATAAGCCATCAGCAGATCCGGCTTTAGACCTTGGCCAGCACCGAGAGGCAGTTCTTGAGCACTGCAATTTATTTTTTGTTGTTCTCCCTCGAACGCACATTAAATTCGTTTTAGTGGAGCAGGTTTTAAAGGTTGTCCTATTTGTACAGCGAGTTCACAAGCATCTTCTCAGAGTTATAGCGGACGTTGTTCACTAAAAACGTTACGATCGATTTTGGCACCAGGTCGTTCACGTTCTTTTTTACCACACTGAAATATGAAAATATCAGGTGCTTTATAAGTTAGACTTAGGTGTTCTATCGTCGCTTACTCTTCCCTTATGGCCGAATACGGTTTGGCACTTGGGGTAATTAATACTTGGGCAGCTTGCTTACGAATATTCTGCTCATTAACGAAAAATGGCTGTGGCTGTCATAGTTTTTGCGAGTGTGCTAGCCATCGTCATCCTAATTCTTTTCCTTCTTCAGAGCAGATAGTTTGAACTCAAGTTTTTATATAGAGTCCTGGGGAAAAATGCTATTGATAGCCAAGTTTTTTTTCATGATGCTTGACTTTTCGAGGAATTAGCTTTTTTAAGACAACTATTACTTGTCGATGATATCTTAGCGATGCTGTTGCATAACAGCCATGGTGTCCTGGAAGTCGGGATGGGTAGTGTTAATATAGCCTAGTTAAATTTCAATAAGGTTTTCGATCATGGATTAAGTCTTGGACAAAGATTACTTGAGAAGCCTTTCCATGACCTCCTGGATGAGTCGTTGCAAATTTTAGAATCTTTCTAGTTAGGGGAGGTTGATCAGACCCAGAATTTTCCTTAGCTATTAGTGGATTAATCGAGAGCAGTCTAGACTTGGTAATTCGAGTCGGCCGATTTGCTGTCTCAGCAGGGTCTAAAAGGCCACTTAGGGGATAAACAATGACTTTGACATTCCGTTGGCATTCTTAATGGCGATTCTGATATCTTCGTCTCGAAGGAAGTCGAATGGATTCATCTCAAGGATCCTTTTTCTAAAAACGTTTGTGAAAATATACTAAATTCTAGCGCCTCCCACAAGTTCGTCTGTAGTTTAGAGCGACTTTCCGTCGAGCAGGTCGTTGAACTGCCTTACAAATTTAGAGAGCAGATTGAGTACTATAATTCCTTGTGCTGCTTTGTCGTTAATTGGCTAGTATTATCCCAGTTGCCTTCTAACCATCTCCTTCTCCTGCAGAAGAAAGATGATTTTTTCTCTAATTTCAGGTAGGGTCTTCTTGATTTGTTTGATGAGTTAGCAATTCAGAGTTTTGACGAGATAGACTATTCCCATCTTATCCGAATATTGTTTGTAAAGCAGATGGCTTTGAAACATCTCTCGCTAAAATTTAAGCTGCTCCTCTCCCACTTTGTACTTGGGGTTCATGCAAACCCCCACCACACCCAGGGCGATTGGCCTCGAAAGATTGGCCACTTACCGTAAAATGTCATGGCTTTCTTAGACCATGTCCATGTATGTAATGACTCCTATGGTGCGCTATCCCTTTGGATCACATTAATAGGCAAGCTTCAGTGACTAAGAGACTGAGATATCATTGGTGGCCTTAGACACAGCAAGGATGAGGCAGTTAGGTAACTGAATATATTTCCTTATGAGGTTGGTGACGATAAGCTAGATGTCTTTGGGCTGGTCTCCTACTGGTATCTTAGTGATTCCGGGCAGGTCGACCAGAATTAGGTCAAGCACGTTCTTCACATAGACTTTAATGCGCAGAGGGACATCGCTAACAGACTTGTTCGTGCCGCACTCCTTCTAGGTTTAGGTATCAATGACTTTGGTGAGGGCTGAAAAATCCTTTATGCGCTAATCACGCTTTTCAAACAACTCTGCGTACTACTAGTCCTAGGTCCTCGAAATGTGCAATTCGATGGGTCTGCGTGTCACTATCCCTTTCCCCTTGGGCAGAAACTCTTTACCGATGATGGCCTATAGGAGACTGCTTTTTCCTGAGGACTGAGAGCCCACAACAGCAATCGTGGGTAACTTGAGCTCGAGGGAAAGAGTGGATTTCTGGATGATTTCAGTAATTTCCTTGACCAAAGGAATTAATTTCTACATTAATTGTGATCAATATTCATCCTGCTTGGTCCTTTTGGTCCTGGTGCGCAATTTGTTAATTTGAGCTAGCAGCAGTTGCAACTCCTATCGGCTTAGTCTGCCCACCAACTCGTCTATTCGGACTGCCTTTTATTTGAAGTACTCAACTAGCCAATCGTTTTTTTAGATTTAGTTGGCTGATATTTGAAAAGGGAATCGAAGCTGTTCAGTAGAAGGCTTCCAGGGGCGTTGACAACTGGGGCAGTTGACTCGGAGGCTAATGAGTATATCTGAGAACCTATTGCGCCTGGAAGTTTAGTTGGTAGTGGAACAAAAGATAGCAAGGAAAATGTTGTTCCACAGATAATAGACAAAGAATAGCTCGATGAAATACAGTAGCACGAAACCCATCGAGTCCACGTAGTAGAATGTCTCGTATATGCTGTATTGGTAAAAATTCCAAAGGAAGTCCTCGCCGATCAACTGAGGACTGCCCCATTCTCTCACATTCCGGTACAGCAGGTACTACATGAGCACCCAGCCGATCAGGAACGGCCCTAAGCTGACGATGGCCCGCCAGATCCATGGCCAGGTATTGCTTAGCAGGTGATTTACCATGTAAGGGTGCTGGAATCTCCGCAGGTATCTTGTGAAGAGGCAAAAGTTAGCAAAGATTACAAATCCTCCGTAGTAGAGACAGTGATCAAAGGACAGAGTCTAGCGGAAAATTAACACAAGGCCGAATCCGACATTGACTCCGTAGATTACAATCGCCAAAAGTTCATAGAGATCAAGGACCCAAAGTCTTTCGCGGAGGGTTAGCTCTTTGTAAGAAAAGCCCTTGGATCGCAGCATTTCTAGTCCCAACTTATCATAAGCAAGTCCCATGTATTTTTAGTTGTAAATCTGCATTTTCTAATGACTTATCAGCATGTCTTCCTGCTATATAACGTAGCCTGAAGGGGGTTTTTTCGCAGACTTGACTGAGCGATCCCACTATTATATTGTGAGTAAAATGACTCTGATTTGCACTATGAAGGCCGCTATCGAGAAAAGTACAAACAGGACGGCAATGGTTAGAGTTCCCATAACTAGCTTGGGCCCTTGATTATGTGGCATGACCCTGGAGAGGTTTTCCTCCTAATCCAGAATCCGAAAAATATCTTATTTATTAAAATTGTCCTGAGTGACAACGGAGACTTGGAGTGAGAGTTTTTAGACGACCTAATACTAGTATCCGATGAACTTGCGTAGCTATTTGCTGACAATGAAGATGATTGAGAAGGAGCGAACCTGCCCGAAGAGGGATCTGAAGGGCAGATCCAACAGGTCTTAAAGGAGAAAACGTTCTATGGTAGCAGTGTTGTTTTCGAATTCAAGGAAGAGCAAATGTCGGTATGTCGAGATGTTAGACTGATTTATTCCGTAAATAAAACTATCTTATTACAGGGTTCCCATATAGTCTTGCACTGATTACAGGTGGGTGTACAGCATTTACGCACTGTACAGAGGGCCTTCTGAAATCGTTATCGTATCAAAGTCTTGGTAGATGTCCGTGTTCTGGTGGTCCAAAGTGAAATAGTTGATTGCCAGAGCTTGCTCGCGTTATGCAGAAGCCTGTTGGCTGGTGAATTGGTTGACGAGCAGGACGCCCGAGGCGATCACTGCCAAGTAGATAATAAAGTCGAGTTTTCGAGAGTGGCTGAATGAGGTATCCAATTCTGTTTGATATTTTGAAATAAAAAATTCATCTTAACACTCAAAAATTACCAAGGCAGAGCACTACAATCGAATACACCAGCAGGGTGCTCGACGCTATTGACATCACCCCTAGCCAACTCAGCTACAGAGCTTTGCGCCAATTTGATCCCTCTACAGAATATTGAGAACATTGTCTCACATTCTGTAGCTGTTCCCTGCTTTAAACAGGCTGCTCCTCCGAGTTTTGATCATAGCTGGTCTCTGTTTTTTTTGAAAAATATTTGCATTTTAAATGAACCAAGCCAGGGACAAAGTATGCGAAAAAGAAGCAGCTAAGCGCTCCGTTAAAAGTCATAAGGTGGGATAGTTTTAGTTACAAGCACTGTATCAACAAGGAGCTGAGAACGATAGCAGCAGCTGCGGTGAATTTGACCCATCGCGAAGGAGAGAGACCGAAGGTATCCCATAGCCTGGATAGACAGATCTCAATGTAGCAGGGGTAGACTGAATAGAGATGACACAAGTATGTCACCTCAATTAAAAAGGGAAAGTCTTATCCCCTGTTGAAAAAGTCTAGTATCGATCTTTGGGTGTTAAAATTGACAGCTCTCCCTGCAATTCCCATCGCCCCGCACACTCCCAGGATCAGGTATACAGTCCCTCCCAAGAGGAAACTTATCCAGAGGCATGTCTTACCCTCCTCCAGTTGCTAGTTGCGTCGGATTATTGGAACGAAAATCGTCTGGATAGAAAAGACCATCGACATGCAGCCTGAAATTTGGCCCATATTGGAGGTGACTAAGGGGAAGTTGATGGGTGTGGTTTTATTGGTAGAGAAGAGCCATATGATGACCCCAAAATAGGTGAGGACGCTGACAACGCCGTAGCATGCCATCTTGAGTGAAATGTCATATCTATCAGAGAGGAAAAGAATGACGAGGAGGAAAGCAGCACTACTGGTGTAGAGTATGAGAGAGCGCTTCCAGACTTGAAGCTATGAGGGGTAGTCGATGTCGAGGAGAGAGCGCCACTGCAGATTTATTAGGAAAAAGTAGATATAGCAAGTTAACAGTAGATTTAATAAACAGACTAAGGAGTACAGCCTGCTCACAAAAGATAATCTGCTTCCAGTAAAATGCCTTTTGAGGCTTGAGGGGATGTCATCCTACTAAGCACTGAGATGCTCTAGAAAGAGCTTGCACGAAAAGCTGGAGAAGGCTCCCACCAAGACCACGATGAAGGATGCAGTAAGCAATCCTGACTGTATGAAGACTATGGGCAGGACCAGGGTGGTCGAGCCGATCATCGAATTCAGTAAAGCCAGGACAGTGCCAATCTTAGTATATGTCTCCATTTATCGTGAAATTTAATATTGTTACGCATTTTCATCAACTCAATCAGTCCTGCTCTTACAGGCTCAATGTCTCCAGCTACTTCCACACTGATCGGATTATTTACTTCCTGCATGTCGCTTGACTCAGGCCCGCTGACTGACACGTTTGCAGGTAAGCCCTGCCGACCATAACGTTCTCCTTGGAGTGCTCTTTTGTTAGTCTCCGCTTACATTATCTTAAAGCCATTATCAGCTAGCTCATGTGCTTGATGTTTTACAGTCTTTCCTCTCTTGTTTCCTGCTTGTGCCTTTTCTTGATGCTGGCTAATTTTCCTTTCAAAGCCAAAAACTACTGCTCGATTTAGAATTTTTATATGTCGAACTTGACATTAGTTTCGAGGACTTGTTACTAGAAGGCTTGATGGGCCTTGTCGAGGCGAGACAGATTCTGAGCCTGACGCAGGTAATACAAACGAGTCTCTTCGAGGGCCGACTCTTAGCGTTCAGGACAATCGATCGAAGTGTTCATACAATTTATTAATAAATTAGATAAAAAGTTCATTAGTTGATATGTTAGCCTTGCGAATTGCCCGACTCATTGGCAACAACCTTCCATAGAGCCAACTGCATTCAATTATAGCTCGCAGGAAATAGAGGCGCGATCTGATGAACTCCACTGATCCCCGCTCCTAGAATTTCTAGCTGACAGATTACCTTTATCAGACTATCCCCTACGATTTCAAAATCCTGTCGCTGCCTTCCAGCCTGGTAGGCCAGCGAGTCCAGACAGTGCTCAAGCTGCACCAGATCAATTTCTTGACTATCGCTAATCCCCTTTATATAAACAGGTTCAAATATCGGTTCAAGGAAATTAAAGCCTTTACTCCAGAGCAGAAGCAGGTCATGCTGCTTGTGCAGTTCAATCTTAACTAGCCAGAAATCTATGCCGGCGAGGAGGCCATCCTTCAGTACTTCACGAAGGACTATATTAAACAGTACATGCATGTCACTCACACAGGCTGGGAAAGTCAGGGCGTTTAGTTCGTCCAGGACAAGATTGGCCGTTAAGTAGAAAGGCTTTTCTGGAACCCTAGCCTGACTTTCCAGAGCCAATTCTTCAACGATAGCAAGCTTTTTAAGGGCAGAAACTTGGACGGACTCACTTCAGTCTATTTAAATTTCTTCTTGTGCACGAAAACAGTTTTTTCGAACGTGCCTTCAATAATTCGGCATAAGTAGGATTACCATCAAGCCAAAAACAAGCTAACCACAGGGATGAGACTTTGGAATTAGAGGCTCGGCAAATCTCCTTTTCACGGAGGGGAGAACCCTGACAAGGCAGACGTGTAGCTTTTCTCATATCTGAAGAGCAAGATGCTTAGCAGGTCCTTTTAAAATTATGTGCAGAAGCAGTCTTTGTGGGGCTGGTTCAAGAGAATGGAATCTCTATGCCAATTTAAGTATTGATTAAAATAACTCTTCAACCTCAACCTCTGAGTCTGCCCTTTCCCGAGGACATTGGCTACTCCCAATTCACCTTCTTGATCTTCATTATGAATTTGCTCGAGTTACTCATCTGCTCAATCTACTGCAGAGGCCTTCTTGACACTCGGCTGGTCCGGTTTGGAGTATGTGCATACAGGCACCGGCCCAAGTTTTCCTGGTTCTCCAACCTGGCTAATTACAGTCCTTATATCTGCATAGGTGAGCCAGAACTAGGCTCTGTTTTTTTTTTAAGAGTGCTTTCTGTGACCATTAGCTATTTTAGATCCTACTTTGTAGGGTCGTGCTATTACTAAACAGTGCCTAGACCGCCCTAAAGGAGATGCTGGTTAATCAGCCCTCCGAAGACATCATAGCAAGGAAGATCCTGGGGAGAATCGGAGTCGGGAGTGTGGGAGTGCGTGCTAAAATCAAGGCACTTGAGCGTTTGAGGAGGCGTCCTCAGGGCTCCAATTTCATAGAATTCCATTTGAATTTGAAGGGACCGTTAAATTAAGTCAATATCGTCCGACTTCCTCCTCGAGCCGTTCCGTTCTTACAACCAGTCCTCTAATGAACCTCTGCACCTGCTGCAGGCCCTCCCCCTCCTAGCTGAGCTGGCCTGCCAACAGTAGGTCCTACTAACGTTGTGCCTGAGTCTGCGAGTTCAGGAAGCTCCAGATTTCGTCGATAGAGAGTCTGGAGAGTTTGCTAACTTCCTAAAGCTGGTTGTGAGCCTTATCGTTCAAGAGCTGCAGCTCGGACCGTGATTTCAGTAGGAGTTGAGTGTAGTTGAAGAATCGTTATTGGAGGGAATTGAAGGCGCTCGAGACATCGTTGTAGTGTGCACTGGCGTTGGTTTGGTTCAATTCCATGAATACTAACAGATCAAGTCAGAGAGAATGGTCGTCAGGAATCTGACATATGCTTGTTCATCATTCAACTTATTATTTTTCATTTCAAGTCATATGTGTGCACTCTCTGATCGACTCGGAGATTCAATTTGTCAACCTCCGTAAGGATGCTCTCGCTCCAACGCTTTTCCTTCTTCAATTCCTATAACACGCTCTTCACTTGCTCCTTGTCGCATTAAAGTCGCAACAGACTCACGTGCACGACTGGCGGGTGCGTGTAGTACTTGGGTAGTTTGTACTTGCTCATCAGCATGTCTATTGACTCGATCATGCTGGCAAAGTGTGCGCCGGCAGATAGACCTACATAGATCTATTACTTGGGCTTGTCTTAGGGGAGAGGTGGAGCGGGGACTGGCGGAGGGGCTGGAGGGAGTGACGTAGAATTTTCTGGAATTTGTTCCTATTTAGAGGGTTACTTCACAAGAGGCTCAGGCTCTACGGGCACCGTCTACTAGCCTTCCCCTGTGACAATCATGTTGAAGTGGCACTATCTAACGACTAGAGGCAGCTTCCTCATGATGGGCAGGTGGTGCTCCTTGAATGTTTTAATGAAGTTATCGATCTGAGTGTAAGCGAGCTTCACTACTCTCGAGAGGACGATATGTGGCTAACTAATTAGCTATGACTCGAGCCCTCTGGCCTTGAAATACTCGTATAGCTTTTTCTGAATAGCTAGGAGTTTATCTTTGGCCTTTGGGAAAATGTAAAAAAATGTCGGAAATTAGCCCTCTACGCGCTGGACCTTGCGGAGCCTCGTAGCACCGAGGTTGTCCATGTTTTAAAGGGGGGCGTCACGAAATCTTTTGCGAATCATCGATTATTAATAAA
Organism: Craspedacusta sowerbii; assembly: GCA_003687565.2. Classification (NCBI taxonomy): domain Eukaryota; kingdom Metazoa; phylum Cnidaria; class Hydrozoa; order Limnomedusae; family Olindiidae; genus Craspedacusta; species Craspedacusta sowerbii. Next base: position 33,815 of record QQSS02099969.1, read on the forward strand.
TTCCAATCAATATCGGTGTCTAAAACGACCTCTATAGCCTCTCGGACTTTCTTTACGCTATGCGCTATCCCTCCTTAATTTACCCATCCAGCACTCCCGTTAACGTTCGCTGCCTCTCTCGTATTTCCTTTAGAATCCGTACCCGCGTATATTAAATCTCTCGTAGTTGTCACGCATGGGAGATCTTGTCCACTGTCTCGAGGAAAAGAAAGGCCTATCCTCCTCGAAATACCTATTGAACTTGGGGTCTGCTTGGTAGGAAGGCTTGGCTTGCACGTAGGATTGAAAAACACGTTGCGGGGAATCGTGATATTTATCTGGAGAATACTCAGTCCTGAGAGGAATTTGTTTTTTGAACCTGAGGTGGCTGAACTGTTGATGAGATTACATCTGTGGTGAGTTCGGACTGCGATTTTTACATAATTTACTTATTTAAGATTCAGACGCTCTTGCCTATTATTTTCAGAGTGTCCTGCAGCGTCTTCACAACCTTCGAGATGTTCTCGATCATCTAGTTCTGCTGCCCTAGCCTCTCGTTCATCTACCCCTCCAGGTGCGTCGCCACGTGATCGAATTCCTCTTTCGACTTCCTGAAGAAATCCTAACTGAACTTCTGTAGACTCTTCAGTTCGTACTAGGTGTGGTCCTTGAGCTACTTGTGGCGCTTTTATCGCTGAGCCCTCTCCTTGGCGAGCTCTTAGTTCAGCTTGAAGGACTAATCAGAGAGTTTGGAAAGGATAAACTTCTCTCGATCGATACGCGTGTTCTTCTCGGTTTCGGCCATTTAAAAAAGTTCTGGTGAGTAAGATACTATCGATTTTGTCTCTGAACTATTTTCCTGTCTAGCTCGCTTGCTTTATTCTTTCGCGCTTTTCGTCTTCGAGCCGCTGGTCTAGGTTCCTCAGGTTATTCGTTGTGTCGTTGTGTTTCTGGTCGAACTATTCCTTGAATCCTTTGTACTGGTTTGTGATGTCGGTCTTTAGCTGGGTCATATCTCCTTCCAATTTCATCTGGAAGGCGACAAGTGTGTTGTTGATTCGCTTGCCTTCGGAAAGAATAAAGTCCTTCGCATTGGCTATTTTTCTGTAAGGTCAACTACCTTTAAACGTCTTGGAAACGAGCCTCTAACTGCTTTTTGGACTCCTCTCTGGCACGCTTCATAAGTTCGAAGTCGTCGTTCATGGATTTGAGCTGGCCGTCCAGCAGCCCGAGTTTCTATCGCTCACTCTCGTTCACTTCGAAAACCTTGTTAAGTATTGGAGAAGTAGTCCCTTTTAGTGTTTTATTCATTTAATATCAAACAGATTTTCGAATGGGAACAGCCAGTCCCCAGTTGCTTGACGACTACCACGTCGTGAGCACCTTCTCTCCGGCCTCAGTACTCCTAGTCAAGCATAGATAGACCAAGGAATGTTGCTACCTGCAGACCCTGACTTTCCAGTCGAAGCACGAACTGAGCATGTTGTTCAGACAATTCTAAACTCAGAAAGGAGTTAGCCACACCAGCTACCAATAACTAAAGGATGTCAAATAAGGTTATCAAGGTCCTTGCTCAAATCATAATAATCTCCATTTAATTTATCCCTACTGTTAGCATAGTCTTTACGATTAGTTCAAGTTTAGAGAGCTCAATGCCAAACACTTTGCCCTTCACGAACTTACTTCCTATGCACTTACTATTCTTGACGTACTCGCTATGCTCCTTGCTCGCCATCAGTCTCACGGCAGGATATCCTTCTCTACTCTCTTCCTCCATCAACACAAACTCATTATCATGAACTCCAATCTGGCCGCCTCCTTGTTCCTTCATAATTCATTGCACAGTCCTGAAAGCTTGATTTCCGATATTGAGGGCGCAGCTTCAATAGCCAAATCAGATATTTTTTGCATGGGGATTCTGCTACTAAAGCTGAGCTTGCTCGACTCCCAGGATTACTATGATTACCAAAGGAGGAGCATAAGATGGTAGCTACTGAACTCAGCGCAGGCTAAATCCTCGGCTGCTTATGGCCAGTCTTGGAAAAATTTCCTTAATAGCTGTCTTCAGAAATCACCTAGAGACAGAGCCCACATCAAGTAACTTTAACAAATGCTTGCTAAAGTTGTGTCTTAAAAGGTAGTGGAAGACCCTGTAACATCAGCTAGTTTCTCGAATTCGTTCCAGCCCACCATAATTTTATAATCGAAAGTAAATTAGACAACTCCTTAGGCTAATTCTCTGAAGATACCAGTCTTGATGCCGATCTAGAAACCTCCGCCGGCTCCTCTTTTTAAAACCATTTCAAACCCATTTCCTACAAAGCATTTCCCTTTTCTGACTCCTATCACAATTTCGCCCTTTCGGCCTATGCTATTTGAATCTCAACCCTACTACCCTTAAGAGCCTCTCTTAAATGGCATCAAATATAGTTTTGGGCCCCTTGGTTATTCCAACTCCATGAGCAAAGACCCTGAGGACCCAAAGGCGTTGTGTGACTTTCCGAATGCCTAGCAAGTATAGATTGGGAAGGTGGACTAAACTGAGGCGTTCTAGCCGCTGAACTAGTCAGTGAACCTGGACAAGCCTTACTATGCACTATAGGAATATTAAGACGGTGCCAAATTCTAGGGCTGGAAGTGCTTCGGGAAGAAGAACGGCTTCGGAAAACTATTTTACGAAGACGGAGTCATCTATAAAGGCAATTGGATCGACAACGAAATGGGCGGACAGGGAATACTCTACTACAAGGAGGGTCAGCCTGCCTACCAAGGCCACTGGGCCAACGATTGCTTCCATGGCAGAGGAACCATCTACAACGATAAACCTGCTCCCCTTCAAAATTACTATCAGGCTTAAAACCTCAATGAACTTGGAAATAGCTGGTCGAAGTTCGAAGGAATTTTTTAAATGGACCTGAAGCACGGGCAAGGGAAATTGTATTTCACGAGCGGATAAATTTTGGAATGCAATTTCATAAAAAACTAGGCGCACGGGCCCGGAAAACTTATCAGAATTGATGGGTCCGTTGAGAAGGGACGATGGTAATTCAATAGGAGAGTATAGTGAGCCGTTAATTATTGATAATTGGAAAAATGAAGTAAAGCCGAGCAGGGAATGTGATCCGACTGTAGCGCAAAATGCAGTCAGACAAGCACGAGCAGACCGTCCTGCTCAAGGAGTTGGAGAAACTAAGGAACAGGCTTAGAGAGCTCTAGACTGAAAACCTTTGCAGTTACTAACGGATAGCCAGGCTAGAGGGGTAGAACCAGGCGCAACGTGAGAACAACATGCGCGAAATGATAAAGCACGAGGAGCAGATGAAGCTGCTAGAGTAGCAGAAGATTTAGCACCTCAAGCGGATCCACGACTAGTTCAAACGCTAGATTGAACTGCTGTGCAGCAAACAGGAATAGCTGGTCATCCAGCTGTAAATCTAGAAGCAGGACATCCTCAACTAGCTTTAGGCCAAGACCTAGCTGCTCTCCAAAGTGCAGCTTGACTTGGAGAGGAAGAATAATGACAATAATGATTTGTCTAGGCATTTGCTCGCTATACAAGATTAGCTCAACAGGAGTCGGCTGAATCTGTAAAACTAACGCCATAACTCACTCACTGAGCTGCAGAAGATTCAGCAGGAACATTCCACGCAGATCACCATGATCGAGCGACAGTTGGACGCATAGCTCTTGGGCAGGAGGTCTGATAAGGAACAGGCTCGCCGGGATATTGAAGAACTCAAAACAATTCACAGACATGAGGTGGACGCCATGAATAAAGAGAAGGAGGCGGCAATTAGCTCTAAGAATAACGAGCTGGACCGGCTTGAATACACATTGCGCTAAAGAACATTGGCAATGGCACAGGAGTTAGCGGAGAGAGACGATCAGATTGATAGTCTAAACGCTCAGATCGCAAATCTAAGGTAATAGATTTACTCCTTGAGCAAGCAAGTCTCAGTTCTTAAAGGAGATCTTTCAAAAGGAGACAACTAGATCCACACTCTCTCAAAGTTGTTCAAGGAGGAAAAATAAAAATGCAGCTAGTGGGAGCAGCTCAATCTCAGGAACTAAACATTGTTGAGAGATGCGCACGATAAGTTGAGGCTTAAAGAGAACGAGATCCTGGGGCTAAAGGAAGTGCTTCTGGAGAGCAGCGAGTAGCTGTAGCGATGCAGATTGGAGATCAATCGAAGTGACAAGTAGTTGAGTCTGAGCTTGTAGGAGGGGGAGCGGGAACGAATTCGTTTCCTTCGCATTTTGGAAGAGAAGGACTTGTAAGTGCTGCGATGGCGTTAGAGCTACATGACGTTGAAATCGAAGTTATGAGTCCATTATTAATTTAAATAAAATTTAATTTAAAATCAAGATCATTTGGTTAGGCAGGCAGGTGTGGATGGCATTATTCCCTGGCCTAGGCCTTTCAAGTCCTTCCTATCTCTGCTTTAATTATTAATTAATATGTAGGTATACGATTAGGATTACACATTGATACTCGACTAGTAGAACTCACTCGGAAAACTCTTTCTTGGTAACGCCAATGCAGCTTCAGATCCCACCTTCCATCGAAAATAGGCCATTACTGCCGTACTCAATCTGGCTATAGAAGTTACAGCCATTGTAAATGACCACATCACCTACTATAAACATGCATTAGACGATGATCCTTCTCAATAATTGATAACTCAGTTAAATTTTCTGACTGACTGGATTCACGAGCAAAGGAGAAAAGGTAACGTCCTCGTTAACTGTTTGGCAGGAGTTAGTCGTTCTGCAAGTGTAGTTATCGCTTACATCATGCGATTCGGGTCTTTAGGGTGGTAATAGGCCCATAAATTAGTTAAAACTCACCGTGAGTTTATTTGTCCGAATCCAGGCTTCAAAGCCCAGCTCCGACGATATTAAAAGCAGCTACGCAAAAAATGCTGCGGTTAAGCAGGGAAATAGAAAAAGAACATAATTTTGCTTGTCGAGTGATAATTCAAATATTATCAATTTAATTGCATTTATTAATAAGCTTGTAAAGTTACTGAAGGCCCCTCTGCCTGCTCTTTAGGTCCCCTTACTACAGCACCTTTAGCCAGCAAGAGGTCAGCGTGCGCTTATCCTGCTCAAACCTGCCCATCAGACTTAGCACGTCTAGCAGCTTGCCTCTTGACTACTCCTATATTAATTCTTTATTGAGTGAGTTGAAATAAGAATTAAATATTGGGCTGCTATACAGAAGCTTTAAATCAATTAGTTTGCCATTCGTTGACCTGACAAACAGTCCGCCCTCCAGCCCGCTTCTCGTCAAGATCTGCTAGCATTGCTCGCACCATCCCCTGTCTAGGACCATCTCCTCCATGTGAATCACTCTAAATTTCTAGAGTTTCTTAAAAACTTGTTTCTTGAGGTCTTCGACTCTCCTCTGAAAAAGGAGCTCAAACTGGCCCTGCTGGTAGAGTGAGGCAGCAATTTGGGAACTGAGCACCTTGAATATTTAAAAGTTTTCCTAAATAATCAACAGTAGTTAAGGAAGCTACTTGGAGTTTTAACGACCTATTGTTACCTAATACTTTACATGGAGTGAGCTCTATTCCAAACCCAGCCTTAGACTTCTCAGACTCTCATCTTTAAGTGTAGGCATTCCCACCTAGCTTAACATTTTTGAGAGCTAGTTCGCCCATTGCTACACTGCCTGCTTGCTAACCTAAGGGTCTATTCTGAACAGCTTTTGGCTGTCTTCTTTAACTTTTGTCAGATCGAAGCTGAAAACTTTGTGGGACTTAAGGAATAAGGGCTTGATAAGGGAAGTGAGGATGGCGTGGATGGAGGATTGGTTGTTGAAGGTGCCGTAAAGAGAACGAATGTCGATGCAGATATCAAGGTCCAAGAAGGAGTCATCTTCCCTCATTTTTTTCTAAAGGAGTTTAAACAGTCTTATTTCTTTCTCTATTCGCTATTGATTCTGCTATTTTTATATTAGATCCTGACCCAATATTTCCATTAGGGTCTTTGGAAAGTCCTACATACCCACTCGTTACATTAATTTTGTCAGGCAAGGATGCAATTTCACCAGACTGTCTAACTTATTCTTGACATGTTGAGCACGAGATACAAGTGCACTATGCCTATCAGTAAGACGAGTAAGCAGGCAGTCCAAAGATGACTTGAGGGCTTCTGGATTACTAAACTCCAGCGTATTCATTAATTTATGGGATTTTAAATAGATAAGCTTCTGCAGAAGGCTTTCAAAGGATAGTTACTTTCAGAACAGGCTATTGCCATCATCGTCTTAAGGCTTAAACAGCTTATGGTTTAAGAGCCCAATGTCGTCCAAGTTTAGGTGCCTGTTAATTGCGTTGGGGACATCCACGGCCAGTTCTACGACCTCCTTTAAATCTTCAATGTTGGTGGCAATCCACCTTACGCAAGCTATCTCTTCATGGGGGATTACGTGGACCGGGGCTCGATGAGCGTGTAAGTAATTACTCTACTCTGTCTTCTGAAGCTCAAGTATCCAGAGCGTGTATTTTTACTCAGAGGAAACCACTAAACCAGGAGCACCACTCAGACCTACGGCTTCTACTTTGAGTGTCAGACAAAGTTCAGCAAAGTCATTGTCTGGGAGCTTTTCACCTAGCTGTTTGACTATTTTCCAATTGCCGCCAAGGTCGGAAATTAGATGTTCGCAGTCCACGGGGGACTTAGTCCAGCAATCGAATACGTGGATCAGATATCACACCTGGATCGATTCGTCGAGATACCCCACAGTGGTGCGTTCGCAGACTTAGTCTGGAGTGACCCTGCTACTTAATAGAAAATCGGGTTCATTATATCGAGTAGAGGGGCAGGATACAACTTCGGACAATAGGTGCTGAACAAATTCCTCCACCTCAACCAGTTCAGCCATCTGACCAGGGCACACCAGCTGTGTCAGGAGGGCTACCAGCTGCTCTTCGATAACAAACTGTCGACAGTCTGGTCAGCCCCCAACTACCTGGGGAACAACAAAAATCTTGCATCTGTAATGGAAGTAAATGAGGACGGAGAGCGCTCTTTCAACGTGTTTAGCGAATCACCTTAGAACCTACTGAACAAATACGGACCCATCCAAACCAACCTTGGAGGAGTCGCAAGTGGTCTTCGTTAAAGTTACTTCATGTGATTACTCAGCTATTTTTTTATATCATCTCATTCAAAGGCATACGAAGGTCTCCTTAACGCAGGCAGACTCCGCATCGGTTCGGCAGTGCTTTATTGCACTAAGGACATAGAACGTGTCCACAAACCACTAGCAACCAGGTGCCCTGGCCGGTGGCGCAGAAATGGCAAGGTGGTGGAGGTGTGATGACAGGGACGAATGTTTTCATGGATAATCAAAATTGGAGGGTTTCAGTAATCTGGTCCATTGAGCGCTTGCAATTTCGTATATTCTTGCTGATGAGGCTAAAATCACCAAATCTACGTTCGATCCCCTCCATCTAGTCCAGCAGTTTCCTTCCTACCGGCTTCTTGAAGGACAGCCTGTACTTGGACATCTACTCTGGTAGTTAGTGCCGCTTCTGAATTATATGTTGCTGCTCCTTTTCGATGTTGTTCTGGATAAGCTGCAGCCGCTTTATCATCAACTAGCTGTGCAGCTACTATCCATACTCCAGAGCTTTTTCAAGCTCAATATTAAAATTAGGATCCATGGCTAGCTGCATTAGGCTGCTCTTGACCGACTTGGAAATGGCTTCCAGCTGAACTCCATCTTCGTAGTTGAAATAGCTATTGAAGATACTTTTGATGGGAGGATAGGAAAATATGTGGTTGAAGTGTACCCTCATCTTCTTGTTGCGGAAGCGTACGTCCTCGAGCAGCTGGTTGATGAGGCTGCTGAGACTGACCACCTTTTCGTAGATTCGTTAGCACTGGTCCTCTATGTAGATCAGATTGCGTTTTTGGAGATGAGGTGGGGTTGTTTTGTCGAGTCGAACTGAGGGTGCTTTCTTTTCCTTGGAGAGGACGAACGTTTATTTAAGCTGCTTCTTGTAGTTTTACTTGACCTCTATGAAATGGTGGATATATTAAATGTAGGAAGTGAACTCAGTACTAGAAGCGTTGAGTTACAAGGGATTAATTTTCTTGTTGATCCTCTCTCGCATCCGAAGTCCCAAGTGTCGATATTTGGGGAAGCTAGACAAAGTCTTTATATTTTTCATTGACAATGACGGTTGATCCCGCTTATCAGAAGTATTTAATTTAAAGCCCTTATTATCAGTGGAAGCAAGGGCAAATGAGTTGAACGTGTGCCGTGAATTATTTTTAATCATGATTATCTATCTAGTTTTGAAAGGGGCTGAGTCCTTCATGCTCGATATTGGGCAGAAGCCGACTTGCTTGATCGCCACTCACTAGAACTACGAACTCGACTATGAAGTGATTATCGGATAGCCTCTGGATCGCATGGAGATATTCATTAAGAACGAGTCCGGACACTATACTCTCAGGAAAAATAAGTTCAAGGATGTAGTCGTCTTCTCCACCGATGTGGGGTCCAGCATCTGCTTCAAGAACCTGGACTCGACTTAAAGGCTACTCTCATTCTATTTGGAACGAGATATTGAACAGCACGAGGTCATGGGCAACGACGTGGACGATATCATCTACTACTTGGACCTTATCTCTCAGTCCTTGGGACATTGCTATAACAACTACATGGACGTTGTGTAAAGGTGCAACCATCATGTCCACACGTTGATGAGTCTGCAGGAAATAGTCAAGGGGATGGCGATCATCAAAGCACTCGGAGTGATAGTGCTGGTGAGTGTCCACCTGTTTCTTTTCAACAGGCTGGTGAACAAACACGAGCAACCGTACATAAAAGTATGAAACATCAGAATATGAGGCATTGATAGTTGCTCTCCTTGGTCTACTTGGTGATGTTGGTTTCAGGAACTTCTTTCCGAACCTACTGGGTGATCTTCTGCTCGGTCTACTCGTACTCTGATATGCTATTTCTGTTGTTTCTCTTCTCCTAAACTAAAATTTCTGATTGTGTTAAACCTTAAAGCCGTCCGATCGGGGAATCAATCTGTGGTGCAGCTTCCTTCTGGCTTTAGCTTTATTGAACTGCTCTCTGCCTTTACTCCACCACTTCTTTGACTTGCACTTGGGCTGGACTTTCGGGCTTTGTCATAGGTAAGTTAGCAGCTTTATCCAAAACCTGTTTTATAATTTATCTGGGTGCTTATTGAGCGATATTTTGGATTTAATTTGCTTCGTTGAGTTAAAGTTAAATTTACATTTCCTATTGATTGACGTTCTCCTCGTCTGATTAGACTTGAGTTTATAGTCCTCCCAGCTGCTGACCCAACGACTAACCAGGCAACTACTAGCCCAATGACTAACCTGGCAACTGCTGACCCAATGACTAGTCTTAGTTGTTTTAGTTTTGGAGTGGTTGAGCTTACTAGTCTTTGAGGGACTCTTTGTTTTAATCGATGGTCCTAATTTAGCGCTGCTATACCACGAAAGATTGTAAATCGTTCTCATTGACTTATATAATTATCGCTCCATCTTCAAAGGAAATTCCTTTCAATTATAGGTCGGCCTAATTCTAAAGCTATTTGAATGCACTCCAGTTCAGACTGTCCTAATTCGTCGCTATCAGCAGAGCTGCTAGCACCAGCTCACCCACCGCCGGGTTCAGCTGCAAATAAGAGTCTATCCTCGATAGCACTCCAGTGACCCGATCTCGCGGCGAATTAGGGCGGACGACTCCTCGCATATCCTCTGCAGCCTAAAAAAAAGTTTGCAGAGCGTGAATCAGATTTTTCTAATTGTTGTAATTCTTGAATTATTAGGATAGTTGTGACTGGAGCCACTCCTAATTTACCCCCTTTTCCCCAATCATGAGCTTCAACCGGGCGAGAGTATCCTGCCTGCCAACGAAGGCCAGGATTGCGAGGAGGACCTGACTGAGACGGTCGGCCTCTACCAGCAGCTGACCTTCCCGAGAGCGGTAATTGATGGAGTTGTCGGAGGTGAGGAGAGTGTGGTCTGCAAAAACGATAAGCTCTGACTAAACATTGACATTGACTTAAAGGTCGATTTCATCTTACTCCATTATAATAAATCTACTCATTTCTTGCGACTCTAGCCTTTGCCCCACTACAGTCCTGTAGCATCTCCCGATTGTTATTGCTTGCTCGAAAGCACTTACAGCAGTCTTGTCCCCTCTCGCTCGTATTTTAGTTACACCACTTTGCTTCTTATATAACAGGCTTCCCTGCTCTTAGAGACAGTGGGGAGGATTTTAATGTCGATAAGGGGATGGTGATCAGCCTACTAATCTATAAATCTGTGAAGGTCTGGATTGTTGCTCTTGGCTTTGATGGAGTTCTTGATACGCTGTGGGTTGGACCCGACGCTGATGGAAGTGCAGGTGCTTTAAAAGATATTGTCGTTAATCCACAATAAAACTTAGCCTTGCTGGCTGAAGAAGACCTTCTCCTATGTGAATTTGTAGCTGTAAAGGCTCTAGAGTACTCGATTAGTCTACAGTAGTGAAATTAACACCGATTTCCACTACAAAACACTTAGTTGGCTCACTTAAGATAATCTGCACACCACTCCCTACACACGTAGCTGGATTCGGAAAGAGTCTGAGCAGAGGCAACTTTCCTATTTCGACTCCGAACATATGATTTTAGGGATGCGAGCGTTGATTTGGTTTCGCTTGAGGATGGCATCCTTTTCAGTACAGAATTCATTGAGATCGTTGAAAAAGAGGGAATTTTCGAAGAATATGAGGCTGTTCAGCTTGATCACTGCATACTACCCTTCTTGGTAAACAAAATGAGTTTTCCTTTATATTTGTCTATTTCCCATAATTTATTAAGCTTTCGCTAATCAATTGGGTGTGCCTCCGCACCACGCGCAGCTTGCAAAGTGCTGCAGATAAATACTCCACGCCTAACGAAGTCCCCCCTTTCCACAGCTCCTGCATTTTACTGTATTGCTTGCTAAAAGGGGATACCCTGTCAAAATGCACGAGTCATTTTTCGTTTTACACTTAAAGCATGTGATCGAGCCTTCGAAGATTTGAGTGCCACATTTATCGCAGTTACGATGAGGGAGGGTAGAATCAACCTTTTTGGTCATGGCAATTTGGAGGAGCCAGTCCTTGATTTTATCACGTTCATCGTTGGAAATCAAGTTTTTCTCAGGAAAGGGGACATCTTCTGGGTTGGGGATATCAGAACTGGCAAAGTCATCGTGATCTGCAAGGTTGTTATTGTTGGGGTCTTAGATCAAGTCATTTATGTCAAGATACCTGTTAAGTAGTTTTATCGCCATCGGAAGCTCATTGATCTTTTGGCATGCAGTTCCTGCGTCATAGTAGACTTTGTCGAGTCTGATGAATTAACAATGCTTAAGGAGGGAAACCGAGGCCTTAGCCTGAAGGGGGGCGAGGGCAGGCCCCTTCTGCTGGTAGATGTAGCGCATGTTGGCAGTGTGAGTTATGTTGAGGAATTTGTCGAATTATTTGAGGACAGGGCTTGAGCCTTCTGTAGTCCCTTAAAGTAGTTTAACAAAATTGAAGAGAGCAGTTCTTAGATAGCTGATTTCCTTGGGGTCACATTCCACTAGGATCTCGATGCAGAGATTCTTGTAAAGGCCGTAGGATTGTGGGATCAGAGGCATCCCGTACTTACTGTAAGCCTGGGCCGCCTCTCCGAATTTATTTGCCTAGTAGCATTGCTTTACGAAGATAGTTAGGTACTTGTTTAGATACTCCGCACCGTTTTTCTGGGCCACTATGAGACAGTTATCCCAGTCATTGTTGGCCACCATCATCTTCAGGGCGTTGTCGATATCTCCCATGCCGACCAAATTATCGGTGTTCTTAGATTAGATCGCAATGCTTCTCTTTTTGTCATTTATTAATTTCTTAAGTTACTGGTATGAATCCTTGTTACGCACCTGCTAGCAGCACTACTCGGCTCGGTCAATTAATTTGCCTTCCAAAAAGAGTTTGACTGCATCCTAATAGAAGCCAACATTTTACATGTGGTTTCCAGCTTGCTCAAACCTCCCAATGTTAGCAAGCCGTTTGGAGATAATCCGGGTGGTTTCGACCAAACGGTCCTTCTCGTACTGGAAAGCTATCTGAATAGCTCGTTACCAGCAATCCACTACCTAAACAATCTGATTCCCAAAGTTCTAGGCCTTAATTTACAAATAACGGTCCAAAGCTTTCAAGTAGTTCCGGCTGGCGTCATAGGCCTTTGCTTGTTAAATAAGGTCAGCTGGGTCGTCAGATTAATCCTGTCCGCCTTGCAATTGAGGAATATGTGGGAATTTCTTATGGAGACGGAGTGCTTATCCTTTCATGCCGGCATCTCGATACATTTTGATAGCTAGCTCTGGTTTTTTGGCGTTTATGAAGCAGTTTTAGGCTTTCGTGAACTCTCTTTTCTCAATGAAGAAGCGAGCCTGATTAAGGTAAATGCTGGGAAGCATGCTGGGAATGTGTTCCTTGGCGACTTGGAGAGCGCTGTGATGGTCCTTGATATTTTAGTACATATTGATGGCCTAATCAGGTTTGCCTGACCTGACAAAATGTTCTTAGGCCTCCTTGAACCTGTTTTAATCTTACAGGTAGAAAGCGTATTTAAGGTGAGCATCTCTTATTTTGTGCTTGGCATGGTTATTTGCTATTCTAAAGGCCTACTCGAACTACTTTTTATCGCAGAGATGCTCGACCACTGCGTCGACCAGGTTCATCTTCATTAGCATCTTCATGCCCTGCTCAGGGCCCAAGTGCTAGAGCCATTTCTTGGCCAGCTAGCAAGTCTGCTTGTCGTTCCCATACATCTTGCAGCATCTGATTGCGTCTTACCAATTACCCTTCTGTCTATGCATATTTACAGCACCATGCCAAGCCCCTCCTTATATATAATGCTGCTCAGCTTCCTTCAAATTCCCTTTTTCTTAATTTTTTGCTGCAATCGCCAGATGAGTTTCCTTGATGAACTTGGGCCTGAACTTGGCCACAAGTCTAAGCATATTGTCCCACTGTTCGGCCTTTTTATACATTGCAATGGCGCTATCCACCTCCTAAACAGTCAAGTACATTTTCTAAGCCTCTTTAAGTTTTCCTTCAGACTCGAATTTAGCGCCTTGCTTGATATAGAGGTTGAGTTGCTCATCCTGCGGAAGATACTCTTTGGCTATTCGAAGGGCCTGGTCCCACTTGCTAACCTTGGCGTACATCTCAAAGGCCTCGATAGGCAGTCGCGCCTCCAGGAAATACTTTTAAGCGAAGTCATACTGCCTCACAGAGGCATAGTAAGTCGCTATTTTTGAGTAATAGGGCCTTGAGACCTAGGCCTTCTGGTTTGCCAGCAGTTGGATCGCTTTGTTCCATTACCGACTCTAGATCGCAGCCTAAATTGCCTTTTTGATTGACCCTGCCTCGATGTAGTGATTTATAGCAGATTCTGTTTGCTTCACACTCACAAGATAGTCGCCCCAGCGATCCTCCAAGCTGGTCACCAGCTGAGGATCGAGTCTTCTGGCCAGATCGACTGCCTTTTTATAAGAATTGCCTCTGCAGTAGCATTAAAGACTTTTCTGGTAATGGCCCATCTATTAATAAAACTCTCCAGCCTTCTAATTGAGTCCAGAGGCAGCTAAGCTAGCCGCAATCTTTTCAAGCAAGTCCTACGTGAACTATTAGTTGTAGTTCATTACCACCTGGGCTGCCCTAGCTGGCAGATTTCCTTTAAGATACAGTTTCACTGCCTATGTGTAATTTCCCTACTTCTATTTAACCTCGGCCGCAGCCTACTCCTGGCCTGTGTCGATGAGCCACTGGAAGTAGTTGGACTTGAGGTCTGCTACGTCGGGGTGATTCTTCTTTTCAGCGATCCTGATGGAGTCATCCCATTTGTGGAGTTCTTGGTACATCTCCATGGCATTTTCGACTTAGTTGTGCTCCAATAAAATAGCCTCCGCCTTGGAAAACTGTTTTTCCAGAAGCGCTATCATTGCCTGGACTTTGTAATATTTGATTCCATCGTTGCTGCCCGTCTATTACTTGTACTTCCGAATTATCTTATTTATTTTGCGCATGTAGCTGGCCTTAGAGATATCTCCCAAAGCACTGTAGCAGTGTTAGGCCACCGACAGGTTCTGAGTCTCGACAGCGATCACTGCCAGGCTTTTCCAGTTGGACTCTGTCTCAGGACTCATTTCGGCTGTATCCAAGATGGCAGCGGCCTTCTCAAGATCTTTGGCCTAGACTGCAAACCCGAACTCAATAAGACTCTAATCGAGAGAATAGCTGTTGGTAGTAACTCCGTCGCTAACCACAACTTCCGTCTTTCCCGCCTTCCGCTATATCGACTCTGCGTCTCCTTTTATTGGATAGATTGTCACTTTGTCTGGGTTCTAGATGGAATACCAGACGCACAGGTTGCCCCGGTTCTGAGCCACCACCACTTCAGAGTTAGGAACCCATTGAACGAAACTGCAATATGGTAACAGAGTAGACTTGGAGAGTGTCGGCAGATTGTAAAGATAAAGCTGTTTTCTCTTGTCTTTGAAAAGAAGCTTGTTGCCGCGCGCATTGAGCTGTAGGTAGTCGATTTTGGTGTCGTGGGCAATCTGGCTGATAGTTGATCCTGAGTTAAGGTCCTGCACGCAGATGGTCATCATGTCAAGCAGGTAAGCTATAACTCTGGATTTCTTCTAATTCGTTCGCACAGAAATCATGGAATCCTTAACGTACTCGGTCCTGGAGGTGCCAACAATCTCGTTGTTCCCGTACTCGACTAAAGTCAGCTCCCCGGCGTTGTAGATCATGCAGACTCCTGGGTTGGAGAAAATGTATTTTTCCTGTCCACTCCCCTTCCATGAAATTTAGCTGACTTTATTTGTCTAGAGATCGGCTAGAATGACGGTGGAATACGTGCTTCCTACGAAGTACCGCTCCTTCATCACATCGACCTTGCTAATCTCGGACCCGTTCGCCGACCGGATCGCTAACTTCTTCCCAGAGGCCATTGTCTCAAGCACTAGTTGGCTTGGACTCACATAATTCACTATGAATTTCCCTCCTCTTAGTCTTACGTTTCTTAAAGAGGCATCGTAAATGTCGAGACTCCCGCACAGCGATCCAATTATTAATTTGGAACCGTCTGAGCGCCAGGCCGCTGCAGTCACAGAGTAGTAGTTGGGTATTTACTTGTACATTGTCTATTCCCAGCTGCCGGTCTTGTGACTGTAATTATAAACGAAGAATCGGTTGAAATTGCCTATAGCGACAGTGTCTCCAGCAGGGTTGAAAGCTGCCACTGTGAAATCTTTAACTTTCTAATCTGAGGTATAATCGAAACGACTTATAATGTTGCCTTGAAGATCGTAGAAGGAAACTTTATTGTCGTTTCCAGCTGCAACCAAATTTTCCCCCAGCCCGAGCGCGTACGGGACTGAGTGATGAGTGAGGACCTTTTTGGAGGACTGGGTGTTGATGTTGTAGAGAAATATGGAGGCATCAACATGAGCTGAGACAATCAGGTCGCTGTCTCTGGAGGAAGCGATTGAGACTACAAAGCTGTTGGTACTGTAAAGGACCACAGCCTTCTTATTTTTGAGGCTCTACATTTTGACTTTGCCTTAGGCCAGGCCAAAAAAGATTTAGTTGGGCCGGTTTCGGGGCCATGTGAGGCATGTGACTTGTGAGGTCTGCATGTACTTATTACATATCAATTTCTTCTAGCCCCACACGGTCCCGATTTTGTAGACGAAAACGATGTTATCACTTTGGGCCACAGCAATTTTCTGTGAGTCTGGGGAAAACTATAGCCCTTTGATGACGTAAGATTTTTGGGCCTTCTCGGAGGCCTTGGTGGAGAACTTATCCTTGTACTTCCCATGATCGTCATAAAGATAGACGATTTTCTCAGAGGTGGCCACAGCCATCTTCTCACCATTGGGAGCCCAGGCAATGGCTGCTATTTTTTGCATACCATCTTGGGCAGGCATGAGGTTCTGCGCGTACTTAAGTTTCATATTTCAAATATTAATTAAGGACTCCTTTATAAACAATAAAATGATGAAGGTTTCAATGATCAATTCCAAATCCCTCGCTTCACCCCTTGAAGTCACTCCGCCCTTCGCCCACTTCAAGGAGGTCATTCTCGGAGAAAGCTACGAAATGACCGTCACTGTTCGCAACAATTCTTCACATACTCGCAGGATCAGAGTGCAGCAGCCCAAGTTGCCCCAATTTTCAATAGTGACCTAGAACAAGTATAGCATCGCAGCGGGGCTGACGATCAACATAAACATAATCCTGGACGCACATGAACTGCCATTCAGCGGCCTAAAAGACTGCCTTATAATTCGGACTTAGGGCTTCTAGTTGTAGTATCCAATACAGGCTACTTTAATATAGCCTTTGCTAACATATTAAACTTTTCTGTAGTTCGGATATGTGAAGTTGGGGTGTCAGAAGCAACTCAGTTTTAAAATAAAAAATGTGGGCAATCACTTCGGGAGAGTCAATCTATCCTTGGCCGAGTCCACCAAGTAGTTCAAGTTGAACATCAAGAACTTTTAGCTCTAGAAAAAATAGTAGCAGTAGGTATTGGTAATTTTCAAGTCTGCGGAATTAGGACTTCTTAAGAATAAAATCGAAGTGCGCCTTAACGATATGCTCCAGGAAGATCTGATCTCCTTGAGCGCTATCAGCGTTGAGTTCAGCAAGTTCTTCGTCGACGAGAACAACAACGAAATCAGTGAGGTGCGCTTCGACGACATGCTCTTCGGGCAGGAAAAGTCGATCAATATTTTCATGGTGAACAATACTCCTCGGTCCCTAAATTTTAAGATAAATTTCAGAGAGGGGTTTAAACTGTCTGAAAAAGTGGTTTGCACTCCTGAGATAATGGGACAGCAATAATAGAAAAGAGTAGTCTCGTGCCAACCAACTCAAGGCATTATAACCTACTACGGAATACAGAAATTGACCATCAAGTGTCTAGCTCTTCCCGAGGAGAAAGACTTGGCCAGAGTCCGAAAGTACTTCATCGGCTAAAACTAGCTTTGCTAAGAACAGGTCTTCAGAGAGCACAAGTATTTCCTCATTGCCTCCTTTTTCGGGAAATAGTAAGAGGCAATTCGACTCCAGCTACAGGCTGAGACTTACCTCCCTCGACTGAAGATCAGTCCTTTAGTCCTTCAATTCGGATAGATTGATGTCAACCTGCAAGAAAGGCTAGTCCTGACAGTCAGAAATTTATCAGCTAGCGAGCCTTTGCATATCCACTTCAAAAAACTCATTTCCTTCCGGATAGAACCCTAGGAAAAGATGGTTGAGCCTCTCTCCAAATTTAATTTCACTGCGATCTTTGCCCCAAAAAGTATTGGCGTTTTCCAATAAAATATGAAGTTTAACATCCAGACATATTTTGATGGAACTATCAAAATGTTTGGACTGGCTCGAAGGCTCAGTGACAAGCCAGTCAGAAAGTGGGGGCCGTTGACTGTCTCGCCCTAGACTTAAATAAGCAAGATGCATAATACAGCCTTTGAATTTCACAAAACCAAACTGAGCGATTCGCATGCGGAGTTTTCTATGACAAGGATATCCATGTCACCGGGTAACTAAAAATTCATTTAGGCTAAACGCAAAAGCAACAAAATGCTGCAACAGTGGCGTAAGGTTCGCGTTCAAGAAAAGCGAAAGCAGCAGCTCGAAAGGCAAGAAAGTGAGAAAGGGAAAATGATCTTAAGGAAACTTTAACATGAGGAGCGTGACAACTAGGTGTTGGACGACTCTTTTTCATTGGGAATTCTCAATACTAGATTCAGCCCTCCGAATGTGATTCTACCTGACTAACTAACTAAAGGGAAATTCGTGATCTCCCAATCAAAGAAGCCTAGCAAGTTCACGCCCGATATTAATAAAGCTTCCCACAAGACTTTCAAGAGCATGGCCACTAGTCACAAGGAGCAGAACTAAATCACCAGAAATCTTAATCCTTAGGATCTTGTCCTTATCAAAGTCAGTCCTTCCGCTATCTCCTTCGGGACAGTGTTCGTAATGAGCTAGGTCACTCGCTTCGTTCATTTCTACAATGCGACTAGCGGTGCCATCTTGGTCTAGTTCGACTAAACAGGACTAGATTACTTGCTGATTAAGGACAGTCGGCAAGTGCTACCGAGTCAGGAGCACTGCTCGATGTAGATAGTGTTCCGGCCATCGAGCATAAGTGAATTCAATTACTGCCTGGCCTACAGCATAAACCGATCATGGTAATTCGAGCTGGATATCAGTGCCTCAGTGATAGCAGTGACTCTGTAGATCCAGCCTAAGCTCCTGAAATTTAACTTGGCAGACATGTCTTAGTAGTTCTAGATGAAGGAGGAGATACTGATCAAGAACAATGGAAATGCTGTCGGAAGGTTCTACTGGGAAATCCCTTATGATTGTAAATTCGTAGTCGAGCCCAGTGAGGGGGAGATCCAGCCCTCCTCCGCATCCAAAGCCACCGTTACTTACAACCCTGGGTAAAGTCAAAACACCAATTCCCTGAGGACCGATTAGGCCAAACTGGTGATGAAAGTCATCGAAGGGATCTAAAACAGCGTGAAGTGCATCGGAATGGTGCAGGACGTAAAGGTTTTGCTGAAGGACTCTGAGGTTAATTTAGGCGTGGTTCCAATCGACAAGTAGATAAAGTTCACAGTTGTTCTCCGCAATTACAGCAGATTCGGCACAGTCACATGTGTGTAAATTCCTTAGTAGCTGCAAAGCATTTTAACAATTCCATCAAACAAAAGTAAATTGGGAGCGGAGTAGAAGAAGGAGCTATTGTTTAAACTGCGGTGCAAATAAGAAGGTTCGATCGACTCAATCATCCGAATAAATATTCGAGGTAGTAAGAAGCAGTCGCTTCGTTTAAGGGCTTAAGTTGTATAGCCAATGGTGTTCGTTGAGTAATCTACGATAGATTTCGGTCAGCTCACAACCTTAGGGAATCCTGGGTATGCGATCGCAACAATCAAGAATCTCTCGGTGATGCAGGTCTAACTCGAGCTCAACCTCGCGGAGAGTCAAAGTCAGTGCCTTTCCTTGGTACGAATACAAATCTAGGGCAACCAGGAAATCAACTAGCGATCGGAATAAAATAACCGTAGGATTATAATGGTCAGCTATCCAGAAAAGACAATTCGACTCGAGCTCATGTTCAGGCCTGACCAAAACGAGAAGTACTGCTTTCCCTTGCCCCTTCGTATCAACGGGAGCTCAGAACCGAACCAACGTCTTGGTAAACCTATACTTTGTGACGCTGTCCTTCCCAAGATCATATTCGAACCACTAGAAATCAATTTCAAGAAGGTCTTCAATAGCGACTAGCTAAAGTCGCAGGAGACATATGCAGAGATAATAAATCCGGGGGATTATTCGATCCGATGGGAGCTAGTCCGACTTTCCTGTGCAGAGTCACCCTTCAACCTGGGCCTGAGCCGGGGCGAGCTACAGCCTAACTCCAAACAAAAGATAAAGGTGGTCTTCACTCCCTAGCGAGTAGGTTAGTTCAGCGATTAATTTAGTTTGTTAGTGGAAGGTTCGAATTATTTAAAAGTGGGATTAAAAGGGGTAAGTAAAAAGCCACACATCTCATTCTCCGAAAAGAACCTGAGACTGCCAGTCACTCCGCTCGACACCGAGGTCTACGCCTACCTCAAACTCTAGAATGACGGCTACTAACACTTCAATTTCTTTAGGAATAGAGTCGAATAACTGCCCTGGGTCAAGATCAGGCTCTTCTTCAACATTAACACTGTTGCCGGGTGGAGCAGCGTGATTGTAAAAATCACATTCTCAGCCTCTAAGTCGACTAGCTTCACAACTCGAATAACTTTTTTCGACGATCCAAATGAGCAATATACAGTGCTGATCAGCGGGACTGCAGACAACTGCCTCTTAACGAACTACCCGTTCTTCCAGGTGCGTAGCCGAGGGAGTTAATTCGTGATAAAGGAGAACGAACATGGCGGCCCGATCAAAGCCAACACTCTTAGCGTCCCTGACCCTTAAGATTTTTCAGAGCGTTAAATATCACTATCAGCAGTTGAAAAATAGTGTGCCTGCATCACCAGATGGCTTAACTACTTTGCCCTCCAGAACCCCCTCAGTTCCTTCCCGCAAGGCGTCATTGAGCTCAACGGCGAACCCATCTACACTCTCCTCACCTACCTGACCAATAATAGGACCCACTGGCCCGACAAGTCCACCACTCCAGGTTCCTTATAGGCGTACAAGTAAATGATCAGCAAGCTTAGAATTTAAGGGGCTCTGTTGAATCACATCAATGCTTAGTACTTGCTGTCCTTCGATAAATTTTCTAAATTGGATAACCAACGGCCTCTCAGTAGGGAAAATTTCATGAGGAAGAGCATTTAGGCCTGGATGACTCTGTTCTACCAAATCTTAAAGGTACACTATTTGAGCAGGTTCAACATCAAAACCAATAAGCTCAGCCTCACTCAGACAGTCATTCAGCGTGCAGAACGTTGCCTCAATTCCAATATCTACAGCCAGGCCGAAGTCATGCTGTTTGCATGGTTCCATTAGAACACCTAAATTCAAACATACTAGTTCGACGACCCATACCTAACTTGCAGCCTGCTATAGTCGATGCTCTACAAGTACTGCGAGTCAGTTTTGCCGACTCGGCTGGCATAACGGCAAGACTAAGAATACCACGAGGAGGCAAAGAGAGTCATTTCCAACCTCAATGATATAGGACTTTAGTTTTTCTTGCAGCTATAGGATTTGCTAACGCCAAACTCTCGCTCCTTGCTGCTCTACTACACCTGTCTGGCTAGTGTGTTGATGAACTACAGTCCCAAGACTCTCAAGATCAAGCTTTAGCTAGGTGAGGAAGTCACTCAATTCATCAAGTTGAACAATCCCACCACCAAGGATTTCGAATACTGGGTTCGCTGCGAACGCAGTCCTCTGTTCGTGATAAATTGCCAAGAAGAATTAAAACTGGAAGCCAGCGGGTCGTGCAACTTCCCAATGAAAATCAAGCTGCGTTTTTTCAGTAACTTTAAAACTAAGGTGTTCTTCATACAGAAGCGTGCTTGCAGTACAAAGGTGATGCCGATAGTCTACATCATTCATGGATAAGTCACAGGCAAGAGGCCTTTAAAGGTGATCTAAGAAACGGCTGACCTTTACAAGGCAGCAAATTTTTCGATCAAGGTCTAAAATCCCTTTGAGGACAAGGAGCTCATCGAGCCTGCTATCAGCCTCGTCCAGAGCTCCGAGGACGACTGCAACTTCTTCTTCTGCAATAATGAGCGCATCAAACTCAGGAGCAACAAGCATTCCAACATCGATATTAGGTTCTACCCTGTGATTTGGGTGCCCCAGCTCTGCAGGATCGAGTTCATAGACAAAGAGGCAGGTGAGTTCGTGTACGAGCTGATCGTGCGAGTGAACAAGCCCAACCCGATTTACGAGTTCCAACTTGGGAATCTCTTCTTTAACTACGAAAATGAGAGCGATATCAACGTCTCAAACAAAAACCCTGATATGCTAGAGATTCGCAAAGTTATTTAGTAATCAAACAAGAGCAAGCGCAAGGTCAATGTCCGACTTCCTGAGTCCGACTCCTTCGAGATCGAGACCACTCCCCCCGAGTTAGTCAAAGACAAACAGCTCAACTTCCAGATCGATCGCACCGTTATTAGGATAGTTATCAAGTCTTCCAACAAAAATCCTTAGTTCTAGGGCGAGTTGCTGCTATTCAACAAAAGGAAGACAGATGTCCGTCGCTACAGGCTTAAAGCCAATTTTGTTGGCAAACCCATTCGGGCCCAATTGCGGATCAACGGACCCATCGGATCAACCATCCTCCAAAAAATTACACTAACAGGAAAGGACTAGCGAAGCAACTTCGTCTTCGCAATCAGATAATGTTCATCTAATATCAAGTTCGGGATCGAGATCAGCACTTAAGTCAACCTTAAAAGATAGCAACTCTTCGATATTCCCGTCACCTTTACTCCCAAGTCAGTCGGCAAGGAGGTTGCCGTTCTCATTGCCAACGACCGCATCAACATGGAGCGCATCTAGTTTTAGATTATTGCGGTTGCAGAAGAACCCCTCTGCTAAAAACACTTCATTCTCGAATGCTATCAGAATTTTTTGTAGGTGCAGGTATTCATCCCATCAGTCTGTAAGGGTGCAGTCAATTACCTGGTGGAAGTTGGACTAGGCCGAGCGGATCGCATGATCCGGATGAGTCCCGAAGGCCATAATCTGACCATCAGATTTGATAGACTAAATCCAGGCATTTATAAGGGGTTCATAAAGCTAATCGAGGAGGACAAGAAATATCGCTGGTTCACTTTCGCTCTTAAAGTGCTCAATCCGCAGGAGGAAACCATACTCATCGAGGCTGCAGTTGGGTCTACTGTCAGCAAGGAAATCAGGCTCAAAAACATCAAAGAGCCCTTGACTTTCAACGTTATCAAAGGAGGTTCCTTCCTCAGTGGGCCTTAAATCTACCGACACAATGTTGATTCGGCGTACACGATAAACTTTACTCCGAAGAAGGAGTTCAGTGGTACAGGTTGGCTGAAATTCGTGAACAACAACCGCGAGGTCAAGTTCGAACTCCAACTGAAGGGAGTGAGCCTGCAGCCAGTGCGCATCCCTCTCAAAAATGTGCCTCTCGGAAATACCTAGATTATCATAATTCCAATTACAAACAATTTCTAATACACTCAGATCTACAAGGCGAGCAACAAGAACAGCAACTGCTTCACAGTCAGTCCGAGTATCTTCTCCGTGCAGCCAGGCTAGACTCTCGAGGCCAAAGTCGAGTACACGCCTTTTCAGTTAGGCCAGTTGGACAAGGACGAAGTGAAATTCGCTACTGATTTGATCACCCTGGTCTACAATATAACGTGTGTGGGAATAGAACCTTAGATCCAGCCTACGACAACAGTGCAAATTATGATAAATTAAAAGAAGAATTTCCAGATAGTCATTAAAAATGTACTCAAAACACCCTTTTAGTGTCGCCTCTCTGTCACTCCTGAGTCAGATGAGCTCACTCTGTTGGATAATTAGCTACTTGTTAAGCCAGGTGCAGTTTCCACAGTCTCACTCACCTTCAGCCCGAAGTAGATAAAGGAGCACGAGTTCACTCTGGTCTGCAGGACTTAAAAATTCAGCCTGTTATACCCGATAAAAGGGTACGTGATGGGACTGGCTGAGTATCTGGACAAGAAGGAGCTCATAGTGACAGCAATATGCCGCAAGGCCTAAATCCTCTAAACTATTGTGAAGCTGAGAGGAAGTAGTCCAGGTTAATTCATAATTGATGTCCCTGCCGAGTTAAAGAGCACTCTCGAAGTGAGCCTCTTGGAGACCTTTTAAAATACTCATAAGCACGCGTTACAGCTGCGGCTCATGATCATCTATCAGCCCTTCAAGCCCCTCAAACGCAGGCTCGCTAACATCTACATCGAGAAAAGGGAGGGCGGACGATGGCTATTGCCCATGTACCTAGAGGCCTTACTCATGCCTCCTGACGATGACATTCTTATCGAGGCCAGCGTCGGGAACAAGAATTCAGTCAAGTTCAGACTGACTAACAAAATTAAGATGGTTGCAGCTTTCCGAGCATATTATTCAGAGAATTCATCCAGCCAGCTGGACGTCGCACCGAAGGAGGGAGTACTGTAGCCCTATGGCAAGGAGGGCACATAGTTCATAATCAGCTACAGTCCCAAGGAGTTCAGACTTTCGGAGGGACTGCTGGTGATCGAGACTGCAGACATGATGTGGACGTTCCAGGTTAGAGGTCAGTTTCCCAGAGTGGGCAGGAAGAAGCATTGATAACTCATTTTAGCTTTTAAATCCATTGCCAGTTGCTCTTGACTTACTAGCTCTACCGAACGTACACAGCGCCCTCATACAGCACTTTCAGCACCCTCTTCCCCTCCTTGGAGGTGTAGGCCTGCAGCGAGTTCTAAAAGTTTTTGAGGAGCAGCAGCCGCTTCCGACAGGCCTCCTTGAGTTGGAGCAGCTGCTGGTTGCGTTCGAGGAGCTGCGTGTACTCCCTTAAGAGCTGTGACTGCTTCTAGAGACTCATTTAAGCCTACTGAACTTACTCGTCTCGGGAGGCAATGCATCTGGCCACTTTGTCTATCTAGTGAATGAGGGATGTCTTGCGGTTAGCCTACTGGATATGCGAGAGCTTAGCTTGCTGGTTTTAGCGTTCCTGCTCCACCAGTCTGAACAGCTTTTGATACTTGAGGATAGTTGACTCGAGCAGAGTAGCCTGCCGTTGTTTAGACTTATTGGCGAGGAGGGCCAACTTCTGAATGTTGTCGAGGGAGGCCTCGAGCTCTTGCTGCATCTGAAATATTTAAATCAGAGATCAAGATGTCAAGGTTATCGACCGAGGAATTATGTTAGAAGATCGACTGCCTAGAAAGCTAGAACTAGCAACTTCGCGAATAGCTGCAGCAGCAGGCCAGACTTGCCTGCTCGAGGCAGGACTAGCTCTAGAGGACCGAGCTAGAACTCAATTAACTCAGGCAGAAGTTCATCCAACTCAACCACGAGTTGGCCCTTCAGTATTAGGAGAAAGCACTACTCCAGGAGGCACTCGATACTGCCGAGGCAACTCTCCATGATCGAGTCCTTTAACCCGAACTGCTAAAAGAACCCGTCAGCACTGAAGCAAAGGCATAGAAGACCCCTTAGCGGAGTCAATAGGGGAATGGAATGAACCAGCGGAGTTGGCGTTAACTTCTAAGCCGGTGCAAGGGCCTCCGAAAGTCAACATTGCAGGAGCTAGAGAGAATGGGATCGATGAGTCTGTGCCTTTGATAAAGCAATGAGTAATAATTGAAGTAGACTTATTCCTGGAATAACGTATGAAAATATAAATTAGTTGTAAGAAGAGTCACTATTCCTTTAGGTGTTTGAACTGCTACTCTGCAGCATTTAGCTCATCGCCTACAAGTTCCTTTCCCCCTTGGAACAGCAGGTCGATGCATCGCCAAAGATTTAGCTCACTTCCCACCAGGCCTCCTATTAGAATCGTTACAAATTTCTTAACGTCTGTCGATCTTAAAAATGCAGTGTTTATAAGCACAGCCGCAATGGCAAGTCCGTAAGCCAATCCTACTTTTTTTATTCTAGATTGTTCCTCTGCCAGCTGAATGATAAGATTAACTTTATTCTGTGTGCGAACCTGCCTGAGTCTAAGCATTTGGTCCTGAATGTGGTTGAGCCTGACTGCGAGGTTGTACTGGGCAATGAGTTTGGAGTTGAGGCGAGTGTCCTCAGTGAGAGTTAACTGTAGATCTGGGAGAAGGGACTTGGCGGAGTGGAAAGTGCCGAGCGAAGACTTGTAGAGGACCTGCAGGAATTTTCTTTTGAATATATAGGAGTGAGAATAATCTCTGACGACTCCCTTGGGGTACCACAGCATAAGCAGCAGGCCTTCCCAGATACTCACCTTCTCTTCTTACATTCTATTATATCCATCATCATCATGATTGCTGGTTATTCCCCGCCTATTACTACGCCATGTCTTCCTGCTCGGCCAGCAGCGGTGAAGACTTCAGCTAGGCTTCTTGGCTCTCCCCGCCTTTCCGCAGGAAGGACAGCGCAGCATAGCCAGTGGCCACAAGAAGTCCAAGTCCGAAGAGCACGATGAGGAGAATCTCATACCACTCAAGGTAGTCATCCGAGAGGAGAAGGAGAGTGTCGGTGGCGTTGTAGTAATCGTTGCTGACCAAGAGCTGCAGGCCCAATGAATTTAATTTAGAGTTTTTGTCGAGAGTGAGGTTGCGTGAGACTCTTAACTCTCTCATATAAATGCCCATAGGATCGATGGCCATGATCCCTGCATCGGTGATTTCGAAGGTCTAATTGTGTCGTTCGGCAGTGAAATTGAAGTCGTACGTGAACTAGAAAGTGCTGTTCGACCTGATGCCGCCGATGAAGTGCACCTATTCCACTTGGTTTATCGGCCTGCTCAGATTTGCTTTTAGGTCATACAGAGCCAAGACCTGTTTAGCCAGTCTATCAATCCAGTGGAATTATCGTGGCAGATAAAAGCTGATTCCAACCATGCCGTCGAATGACTTCACATAATTTGCTGTGTTGTAATAGCCGTACTTAAGTAAAACTTGCATCAAACGAACATCAACGATCGCGCTTGCGTTGTTGAAAGTTACGTTGAAGACGAAGGAATGATAGCGATCAGTAGTGACGAGGAGCTGGACTTCCTCCTCTCGGAATTGAGGATTGAAATAGAAGCCAACGATGCGGACGGCCTGGAAGTTGGTATTGAGCGGCATGTTGTAGCCATTGCTTGATAATATCTTGACTAGATCAGTGAATTAGGTCCGTATGATGTTGAGCTATTTAGACCCTCTGAAGTAGGTGAAGTGCAGGGTAAAGAAGCCGTGATCCAATTAGGTGATGAAAAGTCGATACTGATTGGAATGCATGGTGAACTCAAGGTCGGCATTGCCAAAGTAGGCCACGTCTTCGGTCCAGCCCAGCGTCCCTTGCACATCGTTGTAGTCGATCGACTCGATTTCTTACAGGATCTAATCCTATGGGTCGCTGTTTACGTCATAAATGTAGATTACTCCAGGGTAGAATTTGAACTCGGGGTACCTATTCACGTCCACCAGCATTATTAGGTTCCCTGCTGTTTGCAGCTTTCGGGCATTCTGGGCGTCAGTGGCGAAGGGGCCCATCGTAAATCCCTTGCTCGAGGTGAAGGAGGTCAGGTAGAGGTTGACAGAGCCGAAGTTCTCGCAGGCCGACACAGTGAAGGAGTCGAGGATATCAGTTGATACTCTCACACAAGACTAAAACTGCTAATGCGAAGGATAATCATAGATCTGGTGGATTGACCCATTCTTGCGCATTTGGAAGAGGCTTTGGTAACTAGTGGTGTAGCCGCCTTGGACTGAGTCTGTATAGTCAAATAGGCCGTATGAGGATATGATGTCTGCCCGCTCCCAGAGGTGGGGTCGAAACTAAACCTTCTTCCCGCAGTTCACGCATTTATAGTCAATAACAGAACCATTAATCCAGTCCTTATCAGAGAATGAGCGAGAAGACACTCCTTCGAGGTTGATGGTTTTGGTTATAGTTTTGTTGATGGTGACATTGTTGGGAATGCTGACCACTTTGACATTGATGTGCTGGAGAGCAGCCGAGTTCTTGGGATTATCCGCATGCAGAGTGTAATTGTGATCAACGAACGTTTAGCTGATGAACACTGGGAAATCGAATTCCCTGACTATCCGCAGTTCACCACTGGCCACTATTCCGACATAGTTAACGATGAAGCCGGAAGTGTCCATGAAGACTGTGTGCTTCTTCTCGAGGTTTATGACGTCGTAGAGGACTGACTGGGAGGGGCGTCCGGGGATGAAGACGAGGATGCAGGAGACCTGGGTTGCGGAATCAAAGGCCTCAACGAAGAGGAGGTCAGTGAAGCGAGAGAGGGTGATGTTAAACTCGGGGAGCAACTCGTACTGATAGAGGTAGTAGGACTTGAGGAGAGGGACTGAGCCTTTGTAGACATTGAGCAGCAAGTACTATTCAATAATTTTTGGAGTTTGCGCTATCACGAGGAACTAGTAGTTTATTGAGACTTTGAACCCTGCCTTGCTCAACGCTGCTGAACCCGACAGAGTTGTCAGTTTGCGCACGATGTGGTCAGTCCCGAAGTCCATTATGTGGACTGCATCCAAAGTTGAGACGAAGAAAATGCGAGGGTGAAGATGCGACCAGCTCACTGAGACTGGTGCCCAGTAGTTGATTCCCAGTTAATTGGCTAATTTTTGATCAACAGTGAAACCTCTAAAGCCGAATGTACGGGAGTGACACTCGATGGTTTTAGTGTATTTGAGAGTGACGAAGACACACTCCTGAGAGACTGTAACGTCACTAATCTCTCCGAGGAAGCCGTCCGGGTAAGTCCGCTGGAAAATAATGCGATCACCGTTCAGATCCATTACAATCACTGTTTGGTTTACTAAATAAGAAACTATGTGTGTCTATCCTTATGGGTAGATACTCATGTTCTTAATGGGAGCGCCCATGGGGTAGGTGCGCGCTGTGGTGCAATTGAATTAGTGGCTGGTGAAATCTCTGTGCTAGCAGACTCCGATGTGGAGGACATGAGTGGCATCTTGGACGATGAGGACGGACTCCTCCTTCTCAAAGCGCTCATACATCCTGAAAAACTTGACGGACTTGGGGGCATTGGGCCAGAGGAGGTTGGACTTATTTTGCTGAAGGATGAAGGCGTCTGGCTCTTATAAATTATTTTTTGACTTCAGGCTATAAGTAATGTTCGGCCCAATGAAGTAGTTAAACAGCGCAACTCTGGCCTGGCCTGGGTAGATCGTAGAGTATGTCGCCTCTGATGACTGTCCCACTTCGTAGATGCTCATGTCTCCCGGGTTCACGAAGCTTAGGTTCAGTGTCAGGGTGCATGTGGTCTGCTTGGCCGCGTGAGGGTCGGAGGAGACAGCCACTACAAGGATGCTGTAGTTCTTACCGACAAGGTTGGGGTTGTTGTTGAGGATTGAGATCATTGGTAGATTGAGCTGGTATGAGTATATGCCTGACTAATTGACCACCAAAATTCTATTAAATCGTCTGTTGAGATCCACGAAGACATCCCACTTGCTGTGGTCGATCACTTTGAACGCGTTTCCGTAGGTCCTGTCGCCTCGGCTCATAATCCACGTGTAGTTGTTCAAGGCGAAGGAGTTGTCCAGCGATGTGTTGGCAGTGGCCTGGACAATAACGAAGTCCTCATTGACCCAAACCTGTCTAACCATGGAATTATGTAGAATGGAGTATTTGGCAAGTTAGACGGGCCTCGAGTTGAAAGTCCAGTCAATCTAATAAATGGCATGTGAATTAGCGAGAGCGATAATTTCTTTGCCGTCCAGCCTGGAATGAAAGACTCCGAAGCGTGTGAAGCCCATGTCAGCCCTATAAATCCCCAACATAATTATATTGAGTCCTTGGGTGAAATCGAACCGGTAAAGTCCGTGCTCGGGGTCAATGAGGTAGAAATCGCCCTGATAAATCTTGAAGTCAGCGATTTTGAAGGATGGCCTGCCAATGAAGGCTCGGTCTACCACCTTTACGATCCAAGGGTAGTATGCATTGTGCATCGAATAAATCTCGAAGTATGAGTTAGATGAATGCTGGAAATCCACGCCGTCCTAAAAGTAGACTCTGACCAGGTACTTCATACCGGAAGCAGGGTCGGTGTAGTTATAGACTCTGCGCCGCCACATCTGAGTGAAGGGGACGTAAAGTTAGGTGGAGAAGGTATGGTCGAGCTTGGAGTTGTTCCTGGTATCGATATAGTAGAAGATGTTCTGGTAGAGATTGCCATCTTCATCAGGTTGTTAGAGTCTGATTGCGCAGTCAACAATCAGTAAATTGATTTACTAATCCCAGTAAGTGTCGTAGCATCTCTAGTTTGTTCTGTTGTCCACGATCACCTAGTTGTTTATCACTGGCTTCCCGTTTATCAGCTTTCCGAGGTGCACCACAGTCACTCCGTTAACTTAGCTTAGAATCACGAAATTCTAACCCCAGTCATTATAGTAGTGGTCGATGTGGAAGTTGCGGACCCCTGGGAGAGTAGTCTCGTAGGCAGCTAACAATTACATTTTGTTGGAGATGTGCACTGAATTTGTTGGGTCATCCAAAACATGGAAATCAAGGTTGTACCCCTTGAACTCATCATCGAGATTGCTAGTGATCGTTTCTGAGACGACGAGGGGCAGGTTTTTAGGAACGACTCGGTAGTGGCAGTTGGGCTGGGGCCATCGGTCCATGCCTTTTGCACTGCTCAACAATAAAGGTATCATTTATGACAAGATATATCACACAAATTAGCTTCTTTGCATCTGAGTTAAATTGGTTTTGCCCCGACTCATCTTCCGCCGTTACTAGTACTCTCTCTAGGTCTCCTTGCGCTGCTACTCTACACCTCGGCTCTTAACGCTGTTGAGGCCGAACCCCGAAGCCAGATGCTTGAGGTTTAGTTTCTTGACCACAAAGATCTACTTGTCCTTCAGACGAGCGTAGGCTCTCAGCATGGAGACATAGGCCTTCCTTGCAAGGGCATAGTGCTATTCGTCTAATTGTGCGAATCTCCTAATGATTTTCTTCAAGAAATACCTGCCTTGTTCAGAGTACTTTTATCCGAATTTCATGAAGATTTCTTCGGAGTCAAGTCGAATCATATTACTCTTTATGAGGAGGTCGAGCTGGTGTGCATAGGGCTATTAGTGATGGTGCAGCATTAGCAGCGACTAACCTCCGCTCTTGAATCGTGCTGTTCGCCCAATCCTGTTTGAATAGTCCACTGGAGTCTCGGGAATGTCAAAGATTATTATAAGATCGAGCTAAGGGAAGTCAAGTCCTCGGGCAGCAACGTCCGTGGACACAAGGATCGAGCGCTTTTATTTCCTGAAGGAGAAGTAAATATTAGATCGTTCTTGCTGAGGAATATTGCCATGGAGTTTGTGGATGAGCCTTTCAACCAAAATAGGCTCACCGCTTTAGCCAGAGTTAGTCCACTCAAGGAGTTTAACAAGATACTAGACTTAGTTGCAGGTACTAACAAAGATCAATATTTTTTAGCTGGTAGTTACAGCCAGATAGGCGAGGAGTAAAGGAATCTTGTTTTACTATTCCGTGAGTATAAAATTTTGGCGCAATCGCTCGGGAACATTTAGAACTTTGTCCAGAGGAATCTCTTTACTGCTCTGCTAACCCTGCTTTTAGAAGCCTACTAGCACTTATTAGTTGAATTCAACGTATTAAACAAGCTTTTTTAAGTCATCGCTGAAATTTGCTGAGACAAGCACTTTCTGGGCTGTTCGAAAACTGCATTTGGTTTGGAGGATTTCAATAATCTAAGAAAGTTACCTCTTGAAGCCCAGGTCAAGAATCTGGTCGGCCTCTTCGAAGACGATGTGCCTCAGCCCATCAATTTTCAAGCAGAGTGTAAACTTGAGGTGGTAAATAAACCTGCCTGGAGTTGAAAATAAAATGTTTAACCCTTTTCTAAGTCGAGCCTTTTATTTTTGAGTATTCTGGCCTCCAATTATCGACCCGCATATCATGAAGGCGCTCTTCTTTAAGCACTTCATCGTCTACTTTTACGCCTGCAGGCACAGCTCTCGAGTTGGACAAAGCACTAAGCATATCACTCCGCTTTGTCTATTCAACTTTCGCTACTCAAGCTAAGCGCTACGCAGTATCCTTGAGATTAGTGGTATGAGATAAGCAAGAGTTTTTCCGGAACCAGTCATGGCCTTTATGATAGTATCTTTGCCTTATTTGATGGGCTGAAAAGAGAGCAACTGAATTTCAGTAGCCTTGGAGATGTCAGATTGTTGAAGGGAAGTGAGAACCC
The DNA here is from genome assembly GCA_003687565.2 of Craspedacusta sowerbii. Classification (NCBI taxonomy): domain Eukaryota; kingdom Metazoa; phylum Cnidaria; class Hydrozoa; order Limnomedusae; family Olindiidae; genus Craspedacusta; species Craspedacusta sowerbii. The sequence goes on from QQSS02099969.1 coordinate 65,299, forward strand.
TGGGATGGATATCAAGTAATTCTAGAGAGGCAAGCTAAATTTCATATTACTTTTGGATAGGCTAGGGAGCTGAAGTGGGAAAAATCTTGCTCGAAAAGTCCTCTCTTTTCCGACTCTTTCTTTGCTCCTGAGAAAAGGTTTTTTTTGGGCTCTTTTAGATTTACATCTATTGAGGATTGCTTTGAATCTACGGCTTTTTCACGCTTTCTGGTTCCGACTGTTAACCCATATCCATGAATTAATCCACCTCCCTCCTGTTTTGATTTGCAATCGGATAAGGTAAGAAATTGCGACCTCCAGAAGGGAGGGGCTTACGCTTTTTATAGGCGCGCTTCAAGTTGGTTTTGTGGGTATACTTGGCACGCTTGAGGGCAGTTTTGGAGGGCTGGATATTTGATTGAGTTTTTCTAGACTTGAAGTTGAACTCGAGATCAATTTATTTCATTTAATTTATCACTACATGTACTTGAATCTATTGGGCAATGCCTGCTTGAGCTTCGAGTAGTAGGTCGACTAGAAGTCATATTCCTTGAATTGGCTCTGGATCTATTAGGACAGGACTATGAGCTTAAGGTCTTAATCAGGGATTTACTCTGACAAAACTTAACGGACCAACTAGCCTGGCTGAAAAGGGGCCTAAATTTTGCGCTACTTAAGTCTTTTCCAATCGAAGCCTCTGAACCAAGCAGCTTTCTTAAGCTCTTCTATGCCGTTTCTCCCTAGCCGTTGATCAGATTTACGCAGCAAAAGGCCATTACAGAATTAAACTATCTCGAAAGAAAAACCTTTTCTCAGCCGCTTCAGCTACGCCTGCCGCAAAAGGACGTCCTATCGAATTTCCTGTCGATTTTTTCCGTTGTAGGGTCGCTCTGGTCACTGTGGTACTCTGCCTGTGACTAACTCGTAGAGGATGACTCCCAAGGCAAAGTAATCAGCCTAGTAGCTATGGTTCAGATGAAGGAGAACTTCAGGAGCCATATAACCAGGAGTGCCACTTGTTTCGGTAGAGTTCTTGGGAGACCAATCCCTAGCAATGCCGAAGTCAGTGATCTTTAGATAGCCCGACTTATTGAAGACTAGATTCTAGGGCTTGATATCCCTGTGGATTATGCAATGGTTGCGCAGCTATTACAGGCCCAGCACTATGCACCCTGCCATGAATTTTATCTAGGGTTAGCTGAACGCCACTCCTTGGTTTATGTAATAGCGCAGGTCTCCTCCTGGCATGAATTCGATCATCAGATAGAGATGGGTCCTGCTCTGATAGGCGCAAATTGCGTTGACGGAGAAATTAGTTCTAATTTTTTGCAGGATCCTGCGTTCGTTCATTACAGATTGGATGCTCTTTTTCTTTATTAGATTAGCTTTGGGGATCTATTTGACTGCAAAGTAAATAGAATAGGGCTAGAGTTAGGCCTTCCATACTTTTCCACAGCCACCCTGTCCGACTGGCATTAGCAGCTTCACTTTAGGCCTGCTCTTCAACTAAAGCTTGCACTTTTTTGATATCAGCACCGGAGTTTCGCATTTCGGCAGAGTAGGGTTGTAACTCTTACGCTCCAAATTGTTGCTCGTCTTAAACAAGCTTGAACTGCTATGCTTGGAATTCGACAAAGATCTGGAGAGCTGGAGTTGAGATTCAAATGATTTTTCGGGCCATACTTGCAGCTGTAGCAGACGAAGTGACTCTTTCTTTTTCAGTTTCATGAGTATTGTTGTAAATCTTTATAATGGAGAACTAATCTGAAGAAGGGTTCCAGCGGGGACGAGATAGAAGAGCCAGTGAGCTGTCACCCGAGTCCAACAAAATCACTTTTAAGGATTCGCACGACGATTTGCTCAAAAAATCTCAACCATTAAGTTAGCTCGAAAAAAAGAATGATCAGAAGGCAAAGTCTAGGAACAGCCGCAATTATGCTTACAACAGTAAGGTGAGTCCCCGTAAAGCTGCACGCGACGTGGACAGGCAGGATTACAGACCATCGTACGATGTGACCTAGAGTCCGCGAAGGTCGATGTAGGCCCGGTCTCGGAACAGGCCGCAGATGAGCAAAAGCCGGCAGCTGCTGGACAAAAGCAAGCTTCTGCTTAACAAAACAAAGGACTTGTCAAGATCTATCCCAAAAAAAACGACTGATAACTTTTACCAGCCTGCCAGACCTTCATAGCTGAGGCCGAACTACTCGCCCCGACGTTCTCCTCCCCGCATCTACTCGCCCCGCAGGCAGGACTACCGCTACGACAACCACAGGGACTACCGCTAGCCCTATAAGCCGATGCGATACGACCCTTACACCATGACTCTTGGCTACGGAGGCAAGATGGGCTACGGGGGATACGCACCTATGTGCAGAAGGGAGGGACGAGGCCATAGAATATTTTCAATGGAAAGGTTCTGAACTCAAATCCAATTCTATAGCAAATGCTAATGAAGCAGAAATTTTCTAGGCCGGGACCAGTTCTGCCGCATACCCTCCCAGACTGACTGGCTCTTGTTCTCTTCCTTCTCGGTTTATATCTTCTTGAGGCTCCTCCGCTATGCGAATTCCAGCTTGGGGAGAACGAGTGGCTTTTCATGAGGTGGCTCCTTGGGCTCCTCTCTTTTGTTAGGGACAGCAAGTGTAACTTCGAGGCTGGGGAGCAGCAATCTTTATCTTTCCTCTTCCTTTCCCCTATCTACTTCCTAGGGAATTTATTTTGCCTTACTGACTTTAGCCCTCGAGAGCTCCTTCTCTTCAGAGTCCTGATGGGTATTCTTGATCGGCCTGTTGATGCGGACTATTATGCTTTCCTCTTCTTAGAGGGGCAGTTGCGACTCCTACTCGATCAGCATTCGATCACTCTAAACCCTTTTGCTCTTAATAAGCTTTTTTACACTCTCTTGGATGACTGAATTGATTGACTGGCTGTACATCCTTTCCTCTTCAAGCTAGATTGCTCGCTGTTTTTCGAGGCGAGCCTTCTTTTCCTGGAGTTGAGAGTCAAGCTGCTGTCGGAATTCTCTTTCCTTCAGTTTGCGCTGCAATTGGTCGGGGTAGAATTACCGCTGCAGTATACCTCTTACAGCCATCCGATATAAGACTTATATTGCAACGTTATAATTCAAACATGAATGACGCCCATTCCTTCGCAGAATGGCTACACACCTTCGCACTCTTGGACCTGCACCATCTCATCCTCGTCAAGCAGCACTTCCAGTCAGTTGAAGACCTCTCAGAATATATGAAGATGTTCCTGCAGCAAATCAATGAAGAGCAATCTCAAACCATTATGGATGCTCTTCATAACAAGTGGAGAGCCACTACAAACCTGGCTGAAAAACTGCCTATCGACTGTTAGAGCTAGCTCAAACTTTTGGATAAGCTAAAGCGGCTTCTAAAAGAGTAGAAAATTACTCCTTCAGAAGCCCACTTCCTGATTAACTCAATCAAGACGCAGAGGACAAATCATCGCAGTCCTCTCAAGGAAATCAGGATTGTCAGGCCAAACTCTCCGAAACAACCCTGTTAGAAGAGCGCCAAATTCAACAAGTAGCGGGCTGCTACTTTTTTCCAAAAAATATAAAATTATCAGCAGAGAAGATAATAGAACCTAAGAGATATCCAACGTTAGCGGGAGGCGCAATGCACATATAGCCCAAAAGTAAATGAGAAGAGCAAGCGGCTGACCCAGCGCACTCGTTAGTAGGGCCTGTATAACTAGCTCTAGCGAAGACTTCAATAGCGCCATTTATAACTATTGAAATAATGAACTATTCTTAAGATGAACTCTATCAATTTCGATGACACCATCAAATAGGCCAAGGCCCTCATAAGAAAAAGACTTTACAAGTTGGCTTACAAAAAGCTACAGCGATTCATCGAGGTTGAAAAACACTATTCATTAGACGAAGGGATTCGCCTTTATAATCTGCTCATCATTGTCGTGCTCAAGATCATCCAAAAGAACATTAGACGCAGGGACGTCCTCGTCTAAATTGCACATGACATTGCAAATAAAGCAAACTGCTACTTCGCCATTCTCTACACTTACTTAACACTTTGGATAAGCCGCTCTCGGAACACGGAAAATCCCTGTGACATTTCAGGATTCACAGAGCCTGAGGAAAGTATCAGCAAAACCTTTTCAAGGGACAAGACTATCCAAACAACCCTGAATCACTACCTCTTCCATTCTGCCGAACATTATTTTGATCATGAGGATTTCGACACGGACAAGATTCTCTAGCGAGTGTTATTGCCTAGCAATAATATTAATATCCGTTCTCATATCGATCAGTTTCTTTTGAGTCTCCTCAAAATGCTGGTCTTAAGAGGCCAGCTCTTCCGCATCAGATAAAGAGTTAAAATTTCATACTGCTATCTGTACGAGGCCTGCAGACTCGCACAGGTTTGCTTTATTTCAAAAAATACTTCTCTCCTAGCTGAAATAGTTAATGCAAACCTCGCTATGTCTTCCTTGCTCTGCTAATTAGGGTCCTAAAATTATCCAGAGCATTATTAGAAATCTATCGAATATGCTTAGTATGCTCTGCAAGTTAGCTGCCACTTGCTAACACTAGTCCAATTGCGCGATAAAAATTTTCATAAAAAAAGCTCAATAAGAAGTCTGAAAAGAATGGCTTTTGGCTGTCTGCTGGTAATGTATAACAACTAGTCTCTGAGGAAGTTTGACCGGGCCTTCGAAATGGGTTGCATTTGCGCCTGGTTCTGCAAATAGTATGTGAATGACAATTTAAAAAAATATGTGCTGCACTAGGCCGAACAGATAGTGCACAAATACTAGAACTACCTGCACGAAGACCACTAGCTAAGCATGTTGTGTGGAATAATGTTCCCAGGGTACTTATCAGAGGAAGGGGGGTAAAAGAACAAGAACCTGAAATTCATAAATTAGAAAATTTACAACTACTTTAACCATAAGGGGTTCAACAAAAATAATTACATTGTGGGACAGCTAATTCAGAGTGAGCGTCCCTTTCAGAATAGCAGGCCCAAGTCAGTCCGCCACAAGGACAAACTAGATATCTCCATCAACAAGATCGACCAGGAATAGGAATAAAAGCCTAAGCCAGCCCCACCCTCCACCACCAATCGAATCGGCCAGTCGGTGATGAAGAGCTAGTACTTTGATGAGGTCCAGTCTGTGCTCTAAGGCAGATATTAAAAGCCCTAGGATTTCGATGATTAATTTTTTGTGAGCATCAATATTGGATCCCAAGCATAATCATTCAACGATAAAGACACTGAAAAATCTATCAAAATCCAAAAAAAAAAACCGACAAGCACTTTTGAGCGGTAGCTGTTCAAGAGCCATGTGACTGAGCGCGCTCGTCCTAATGATATCAACGTGAATCCTATAACAGGGAAGGCCCTGTCCTTCGACACAGTCCTTAAGACCGAAAAAGAAATCAAATAGTTCAACAAAGTAGTTAAGAGTTCAGGGAGGGACATCATAGAGATCCTTAAAGACCATGTGAAAAATCAAAAGCTTTAAGTCATGTTCCAGAAGGAGATGGCGTTCGCTAAACAGCTCTTCCACATGAAGCATCGCGAGGAAACTAGGAAGCACAAGCCACCCAACGTCATCTAAATCAGAAGCAAGGCAGTGGCTTCCATCAACTCACATATTAAAAGCTTTTAGTATAAGTCTAGATTGAGCCAACTAAAGTCGCATCAGTCGCAAGCCGTTTAGACTAATTAGATTAGACATAAATTAGTCACCGAAGGCAGCGTCTTGAAGGGCAAATAACTTTTCGTAGATATTCTGCTTTTTAACAAGTAGTAGCTAGGCATCCTTAGGATAAATGAGAAGCATGAAATGTGCCGCAAACGCAGATAAAACAGGCTCAAGCAGGAAAAAAGGCAGCGAGAACTTGCCAAATAAAAATAGCTTGAGATTTAGGGTGAGCTAAGGATATTAGCCAAGGACAAAGAAGATAAAGAATAACCGCTTCGGAAAATATATGCAAGCAAGACTAAAGTCTCCCAAACAAACCTCAACAAGAAAAAGAGGCAGCTCGTTTAAAACAGTCCCAAAGAGGGACTCTCCAACCGAATCGTCATGAGCAGCATAAGGAAGGCTAAGTCAATCGAGAAGTTCTTGATTCAGTAGTTCGAGCAGCAGCACTTGTAGTTGGAGCGAGAGCTTTAGGTGCTTAGGAAGGAAAAGAGCGGGGCAAAGAGCCCAGCAGCGCGGAGGAACAGAGTGTGGGACGGTGGCAGCTTTACGCAGCTAGCGGAGTCAGCCAAAAATTATATTGCTAAATCAAAAATAACTCTCTAAAACATCTGATTATAATGAAAGTTTTCCCCTTCGAAAAAACCATCGATCAGATCGCCTAGATACGCCTCTACCTCGAAAACATTGAATCCCCGCCCCCCATCCTCTAGGAAGATCCATCCCCTTTCTCGCTCGACGTCCGCAAACACTTCATCGGTCTTGGCAACCGCCTTGAGCCTCACCATAAATAGATCGATAGCGAACTAAAGACTGTCTGCTTTTCACCAGCATTCTCTTTAAATCTGCCAAATTTTAAAACAAGCTAAACAGAAAAGAAAAAAATTCAGAAATAACCCCCACGAACATCATCTCGATATCGAAAGGCAGATCGCACAGCTAAAAATTAGCATCAGAAAAAAAAAGACAAAATTTATAAATTCAAGAAATACTTTTTTAAAACAATAACCTTAACCTTAAAAGTAGCAAGAAATCAAATAAAAAATTCACAAATTTATCGCTGACACGAGTCTTAAAAAGGCGAAACTTAGGCTCGCACATACCCTTCAAAATAGAATTGCGATGCCGTCCTCGATTGGGCCTAAAGGATCGTATAACTTCAGGAAAATAAAATTCTGTGAGAATTTGGTGGATGAATTTTTGAGCGGAGTGAACTCTGCTTAGGAAGAACAAGGTAAAAAATTTCCGCCTCATCTGCGGAGGTTAAACAGGCTAAAACACCAAGTAAGGGGCGAGTGGCTTGGTAGCACTGATAAAGATTTTTATAAGATTTCAAGTTAAATCTTGAAAAAGATTTACAAAGAAAAGATCAACATTCTTAAGTGATTATGTCCATTTAAGCTGACCCTCAAGGCGATATCACTCTCACCTCCGTCAGGCTCGTCAGTCCTCGCTGGCTGCTTCCCTTCTGCCTGACATTGCTTTCGTGCGGACTGGTGCTACTTGTCGCGTACTGGAGTGTGCGTTTCCGATGTTGGCTTTTCTTCAGAGAGGGAGGAGGCGAGTGGGTGCTAGCTTAGTTCAGCTAGGGAGGGTGTTAGATCTGCAGAGTATAGTTAAAGACAATTAGTTAAGATGGAGTTAATTAGTAGAGGACGCGTGTTTTTCATGCAAGATTGATCCCCTATAAGCTCTTATCAGACACCGTTGCACACCCTCTCATCTTTCGATTCCGTCATCGGCTTTACAACCCACTCCACCCCTTTGACTCTGCCCTGCTCTACTCCTCACTTCGGCAGATTCAGGTGGCCCCTCAAAGTATAGTGAAGGGCATAATGAAAAGCTTCCTCCAGCCAATGTTTGTGTACATCCTCCTCTGTGTGCTGATGTGGTTCTGGCAGTAGTACTATCTCTATACCATTGCCATACTAACGACCTCTTTAATCACATTTGCCATAGAGGGATACCAGTCTACAGTTGTACATAACAGCAATCTCAATTTGCTCATGAACACTCACTGCAGGGAAGGTGATATCATCTAGCTCAAGGAACGCCAGCTCGTTAAGGCTGACTCCATCATTCTCTAGGGCTGTTGCATGGCAGACTAGTCTCAGCTGACTGGCGAGTCAGTCCCAGTCTATCGAACAGCCTTCCAGGAGTCGGTCGAGGATAAGAATACACTGTTCGAAGGAGTGAGAGTGGTGAGAGTGATATAGCCGTTGCGAGTTCTGGTGGTGAGGAAAGATTTCCACAGCCTGCGGGGTAAACTCATCCGAGCCATTCTCTTCCCCAATAACAGCTCCATCACTATCCTCCACCAAACCTATAGGATTCTTCTCATCTTTGCTGCTCTCATTGTACTCATCCACCTTGCCAACGCCTTCACCATGTCTGAATAGCTCATCTGGCCGGTGCTAAGCTACATGCCCGACTTTCTCAGCATAGGCATCCCTCCCGCCTTGTCCTCCTCCATTGTGGCCGGAGTCAATCAGGCTGTCCGAGGCCTGCTTAAAAAGGAAATAAAAGTGAGAGAGCCAATGAAGATAATATAGGCAGGGCTAATAAGTAGAGTGTGCTTCGACAAGACTGGAACATTGACAGAGAGCTAAGTTGAATTGACTAAGATCGTGGAGTTCGAGAGAGGTTTCTAGGTTGAGCTAAAGATCTTACTTGGGACCTGCCACTCTCTTTTCAGTTTGAACGGATAGGTTCAAGGCGAAAGCCTAGAAATGCAGATGCTCAAATTCATATAATGGTAGGCTATCGGCAACAACTATTTTAGAATCTAGGGCAGGCTCGTCAGCAGGCTCAAACTATTTTAATTCACTCCCGATCTTAGCAGGTTAACAGTCATCGTCCAGTTCGAATAACGTCGTCTCGCCTTTTCCAAGGGGTCTGCCGAAGCTATATGCAGGGAGAACGGACCAGCCCTCGAGTAGGCAGAAACGCTCTCCAAGAGAGGTTTCAGAGTGATTGCCTGCTCTGTAAGGTAATTGCACCAGAATTATATTATCACTTAGAGGGACGAGGTTGAAAGAGGCCACTCTGTATTTGCTTTCTTGCTGTATTCTAACAATCTAAGATAGGACTCTGCCGCACTGGTTGCAGACTTGAAAGCTGCCGAAATCTAGGTCTGCATGATAACGGGGGACCACCTAATGACTGCAGTGAGGGCGGGAGTGTAGTGTGGGATGATTGGAGAGGATTGCGTTTGGAGTGCAGTGAAGTCGGATGGGGTGGTTGTGTGCAAGGAGGGCAAGTCAGTCAAGATCGAGAGGCACAAATTTGTAGGCACTTTAGGCTATAAAAATGATTTAGCTATCGATCAGGAAGGCTTTTACCTGCTACGATAATTTGCTCCAGAACTGCTTTCAAATGTCAAGGTTTTCGCAAGGGTCAAGCCTCAAGCCAAGGCTGACATCGTTCGCTTCTTTGCACGCTCTCACAAAGTAGCCATGGTCGGTGATGGCGCCAACGACTGTTTGGCTATTAGGTAGGCCAACCTAGGCATGTCTTTGGACGAAGGGCAGACAAATATGTCAGCAGCATTCAGCAGCCCAAACCGGGTGAGACTTATAAGGTAAGTTTTGCTGTAGAGCAGAGGCGGAGTGAGCTGCATCGTGAGCTTAATTTTAGCGATGCTGCTGTACTCAAGCACTCAACTAACTACAGTTATGATAGGACTCAGATATTTCCAATATCCGACGAGCTTTCAATTTGCTTACTGGGATATATTTTGCAATTTCGTTTTCCTGCCGCTGTACACCCTTGGTCAATCTAGCACGCGTCTCACCAAAAAACGTCCTATCGCCTCCCTCACACAGCCTCTCTTCCTGGCCAAACTATTCTTTAGCATCACTCTCCAGACTGCTATACAAATCTTGATATTCAAATTCGCAGCCGACTCAACCTAACTCCTCAGCGCACACCAACACTTCGTCGATACCGGTGATGCAGTGGAGGGTCTTAGTCAGATGGCCTCCGTTTTTGAGAGTGTAAATCTTATCTACCTGCATCAGATCATTAGCTTTTACCCAGGCCTTCCGTTTCGAGCACCGTTTAAGTAGAACAGGTGGTTCTGGGGCAGCTGGTTGTTGATGGTGCTGTTGAGCAGCCTGATGTGCTAAGGAAAGTGGTTGTGGGTAGGATGGCTGGCTGGGGCCTTGCAAGTGTTGGGGATCATTGCTATAGAACGAAGCTCAATTGATTAAAGATGAGTTAATAGTGTCCAACTGAGACTAAAATTTAGTTGGTAGTGAATTCATTCACAAGGCCGGCGTCCTATGAACAACTCTTCACCTACTCCCTTTTTGCTATAAACCTTGCTTCATTTATCTTCCTGCTGACTCCTCTGCTGACACAGGGTCCGCTTACTCTCGCACTGTTCGTTATCTAGACAATAGCAATAATACTAACGCTTTGTCTGGGAGTGTTTGTGTCGATCATCGACCCTGTAGATTGCTTAGGCAATTAAACAAGCTAATGCTTCTGCTCAATCTGTCAGAGAAGCATGCAGCACTCCACCAAGCATTGCATACATTGCAACCGCTGTGTCGAGGAGTTCGACCATCACTGCAAATGGCTAAACAACTGTATAGGCAAGCGCAACTACAAATATTTTTTCGCCCTTCTTCTAACAGTCAATATCCTGAACGGGGCACAGATCGCCCTCTCGGCAATCTCAATTCAATGGTATTTTAACGGAGCGCCAACCTTCTTCTGGGAGGGTGGCGCCCTTGTGCAAACAATACTAGTAATTATAATCGGAGCTGAAATGATAGTGATCTAATCGCTTCTTCTGGTGCTGTTGTCCTTTCACATTTACCTGATAACGATCGGAAAGACTACCTACTAATTCATTGTCGGCAGCAGGGACAAAATAGCTCCTGAGTCGAACTCCGCTATGCGTTTCACCTGATCCTTTATTATGTAATAATAGCAATCTCTCCGCAGGCAGCAGGAGCACTAGGCACTCTAAAGAAGGCGTCAATCGATCCTCGCCTCCTTGCGAACAGAGCCCTTCTTGGCCCTCCTCGATTCTGCTCAGATTGATCTTAAAACAAACTGCTAATTGCTTACGACCAAACGAGCGTTTTAAGGCAGGCTTATCGACATTTACTCTTCAAACCAGCTCCTCTAAAAATTCTTCGAGAAATAGCTGTAAGAACTAAAGGGTCGTCTTTCAATGCTGCCCTAGCAACGAGCTACTCTGTTTGAGTTTATTCCTATCTGCATCGAAGTCCTGAAGATTACGAGCGAATAAGGGATTTATGCTATGAATGGCCTGCGCTAGCTCTTCAGTAAGGTCGTCAAAGGTAGATAGGACAAAACCCTCAGTTACGAGGATTTTCTCAAGTTCAACCTCAACTCTCAGCCGAGCCCACCCAATGAATAAGCAGAAACGAAGTTCATGCTAAGATTCTATTAAAGCAAGCAACAAAGCACTGTCTTCCACTAGAATCTTATCCAGAAAATCGTGTACTCCAAGGTCCTAAAGGTCCTGCTTGTATTGGACTTAAACCAAACTCACTTGAAGGTGTTGGACAGCTCGATGAAGCTGCTGCACAGAGTTGGGGCCAACAAGGGAATAAGCAAATCAGTGCGGATAAATAGCTTCGGTTGGAGCGAGATCACTTAGAATGTATGCCTAGCTATGTAGGACGGCTCCTTAATAATCATTAATTTAAGACACTACATAACTGATCCTACAAACACCGAGTACTAGTCCTTTTATCAGTTAGGCCAACCCCTGCTGGAAGTTAATTTCCTAGACCTAAGCAACTACTGGCTGGGACTCACCTAGGCCAAGTCGTACTTGCGAATCTGGCCGTAGAAGAAGCAAGCCGAGGAAGTGTTAATTGGGGGCGTGAGTGGAACGGCTATCAGCGGACTTCTAGAGGTGGCGTAAAAGAATTAAGTAATAATCACCCAGGGCAACCACCTCATGCTTTTCGATTAAAACCTTTAGAAGCAGAAATTTGACTTCGTGCATACGTCGTAGATATGGGACTTCAGATTTTCCATTTCCAGCAGCTGCTACTTCTTGGTCGGCAGAGAGAGGCACATCACTATCTTCACTTACGAGTCACGATCCCATTAGTTCAACGTCAAGACTCATGAAATCTCCAAGTACTATATCGAAACCTTTTAGATCTTTTAGAATGCTGGCATCTTGCTCGCCTTTGATACCGATTCCAACTTGAGACTGATCGACATCCAAGACTGGAAGGAAACTCAGAGCCTCTCGCTTAAGCATTTGAAGAAGGGGAAAGGAAGTCCTCGCCTCATGCAGATCACCAAGAATAATTTCATCCTGGCCAAACAGCAGATCCTCAATTACGAGATTTCAAAGAAGGCGATAGAGGTTGACTTTAATCTAAAATTCGTGCCAAGGATACAGGTCGAAGGCAGAGAACTCTCGATCGGAGTCAACAACCAGTTGATTTCAGTCAATCTCTAGAACTGCCTTCCCACTGATACCTTCAGCAAGGAAAATTCCAATAATGACAGCCCGCTGAGAGGGTTCGTCAAACTAGGCTCGCAGTTTATCGTCCTGGACTAAGACAACTCGCTCAAAGAGATCTTCCTATTCGAAGGAGCTTCGTAAGGCACACAGAAATTCAACAAGAAGGTGATTTCTAAAGAAGTTAATCACATCTTTGCTGATAAAGCTAATTCTTTGATCATCCTTGCCGGCCCTAATTCCTTGTTCGTGCTACACTACCAAGGCAAAAACAACTTCAACTTGCTCAGGTCACTTTACCTGTGTACCGCTCCTCCCTATGCGATCAAGCAGGCCTTCTTTAGCGAGTCGATGCTGACCGCTGTCAATGAGTAAGGACTGATGCTGATCGACACAAATAGTCTGTAGACTCGATTGATTCTGACTGATAGCAAGGTGATATGGATAGAGCAGGTGAACTAAAGACTGTTGTTTCTTATAAGCGAGTAAAATAATCTTTACATGCACGACATCCAACAGAAGAGCACGATCCACCTGAAGTGCGACCTTCGTTTGATTAAGGCGGTTGCCCTTTCCATCACTATCCAAAAATTTAAATCAGTTAGTCAAATCTTCTCCGAGGATGAAACTGACCCTATCATACAGTACAAACAATACCTCGCGCTGTCTGATAGTCTCGGGGAGATCATCATGATCGACATCACTCGCACTGCCAAGTCATATCCTGCGACATCGAGTAGAACATCACCTTACAATAGCAACTTCAAGACGGTGTTCGACGGGGAGATAAAGACGCAGAGTGTGGAGCTGGGTGTGTCTAGGACGCAGGAATTCAAGGAGTGGGAGATCGGTGGGAAAGTAAGGGCCAGATGCCATGCCCTCTAAATTCTAGACATAAAAGGAATCTTCATAGAGGAATAACTATTCATCACATTATCTAAAGATCTGTCGATTAAGCTACTCAACTCTACTCTTACCGTCATTGTCGACGTCCTCCTCCCTACCTTTGCCAAGCCCATCAACTTCATTCACGACCTTCTCGCCAAGCGAGGCCATGATAATCTCAAGCGCACCGCCCTCGTCCTACAATAAATCAAGCGCTACCGTGAAGGAGAGCGACTTAACAGAAAGGAGATCGAATAGCTGCTCAAAGAAAATAACTACTCGGCGATTAGCGGCGTAGTGCAAGACATTATGTTCTCCGTCAGCGAGATTTAGAACAAATACGGATCGTCAGTAGAAGACTTAGGCTAGTCTTTAGCAGGCTCTAATAAAGTGCTTTCCCCCAAAATCCACAAGCCGAACAAACTTGAAAAGAGATTCGATAACTTGTGTCAACTCGTGAACTCGAAGCACAAGAGTTGCCACGTTCCGGCCTAGATCGAGCAGGAGCGCAAGAAGATTCACAAAAATGACATTTACGAAAATTCAAAGAAATAGACCAAGCTCGCTATCTTCAGAATAAAAAAACTCACAGGCTACAGACAAAACATAGCCGAAAAATTTAGGCAGCAGGTAGGGTTCGACTTGGAGGCGGAAGAGGTTCTTTAGCTGAGGATGCCGCCAACGAAGCCGCCTACTCGGTAGGGTACGACTCTTGATGCAGCCTAAAAGCTGGAGATCGACAAGCAGAATAAAGCAAAGTTTTCGAGGATCCGAAAAGTCTTCCTCTAAGATTAGCGAGACAAGAGGAGCAAGCCCGCTTCAATACCCAAACGCGATTTCCTTATAAAGACGAATCGCAAGAGCTAGAACCCCTCCCTCTCGTACTCCCAGTAGCCGGTCCGCAAGGATCAGGACACGGACATCCGCAGACTGCTTGCAGATATCCAGAAGATCTTCGAGGACGAGCGCAAGCGGAAGGAGCAGTAACTTAAGTAGGCGGCAAGGAAGTAGCAGGAGAGGGCCATTAGAGATTATATTTGATTATTAAGCAGTGTCCATCACTATATCCTTATAACTGGCATGTAAAAGCCGTCTTAATCGAATTGTTATCTAGTAGAGACGTCCAGGCTCTACGCTTACAGCTAGCATTTCCATTCACACTTCTACATAAAATCCCACTCCGATTGAGGTTGCCGTTCCACACGGAACATAGTGATATGCGGCTGCATGGGTGTGAACTTGTTGGTTTTGTGGTCGTAGTGGATGTGCATTGACTTTTAATTGAGCATGTCGAGAGAGATGATGTCTGCCTGGAGACAGGTGCGTATGAGTGTATCTGAGAGGGTGCTAAAGATGACATTTTGGTCGGGAGTGAAGTTGGGCTAGAGATAGATGACTTTGATTTGAAGTTTTCCTCTGTTTTTAGGTCCTTTGAAGTACCTGGGTCCGATGAACTCTATTTTCCCCAAAGATTTTACTAACTTGCAAATTTCTTATCGCTTGTCCTATACTACTTTTTTTATTGCCTCCTAGCTTTTAGGGCTCAGCGCAAGCATGCATAATGTCAGATGCATCAGCTTGGGGTTTGAGGGTCTAAGCAAAGTTTTATCAGGGGCTTGCTAAAGGAGGTGCTACTGGAGAGGGCGAATCTGGGCGTGGCTGCTCCGGAAGGGAAGACTGAAGAAATGAGTAAACTATTGCGCTCTCATTTAAAATCACTTTAAAAGATCCAATTTAGATAGGATCAATCGATTCCGGTTTTTTACTGCTTCAATAGCTTTGCGTAAAACTAACTCCTCCTCCTCCTTGTTCGACCCCGTCCGCTTCTTTGAGTTTCTGCTCCTGCTCCTGCTCCCTTTACTCCGCTTGCTCTTTGTTTTCCTCTCCTTCGTTTACATCCTTTTGACTTTAACAGGTGTCTAGGGCCATCTGTCTAATGACGGAGTTGATATTTAAGCTGGGGAACACGAGCTGATGGATATTGGGTAAGATTGGGGTGGAGGCTTGAGTTAAGAAGGAGGGAGGAGGGAGTGCCTGGCAAGAGAGAAAAGGAGTGAGGGGTTGGGCCAGTTATCGACGAGGTGCCTCCTGATAAGGTTTTTATTCCTGAAATAGCGTATAGGCAGCTCTTAATAGTCCTGCGAGTGAACCGAATGCAACATAGATTTGGATATTAAGAGCATAATGTAAAAGCTTAATCTCCAGAAAAAACGAACTCAGGAGCGCATCGCAGGCCAGCCCAAGAATTTGATCAGCCAGTTCTGCAAGCCGCTCGACTTCCTGCAATACGACGAGCCCATGGAGAATACGATTATCCTCAACCTCGAAAAGAAGGTCAACTCCATGATCTGCCAGTACGGAATCAACAATGAAAGAGCATCTAAGATAATAGTAAATTATGTATAGAAGCTTAAGGACAAGGCCTAATAGTTATTAAAGACCAATGTCAAAGAGGCTTATGCCTATTTTGCTAAGGCTCTCTCTTTCCTCACTCCCACTGACAAAATCAACCACATCAAAATGCTCATCATCAAAATCTCCATTTGTAATAAATTTTTTCATGAAATTCATCCCTCTCCTGAGAGCGAGCTGCTCATGGAATACGCCAACTCGCAGTTAGCCAACTCAGATCACAAAGCGTCGTTCAAGAAAAACTTTGATCTGCACGAGGAGACAGTGTACTTTTTGCTAGGGTACTTGCGGTATAAGAAGGGCCTGCTGGAGGAGGCAGTGAGTCTTTTCAAGCAGGCTTAATAAGTTATATAAAATAAATTATAGATAGTCGCTAAATCAAAGAAAAACGATCAAAGCGACGAGGACAAGAACCTGCTTAACTATTAAAGGGACATCACCAAGCTCTTCATCAAAGTCAAGGCCACTAGAGCCAAGTCCCTTATGAAGTTGGACCGCAAGGACGAGTCGCTGCTGGTGCTGAGGGAAACGATGAACGAGCTGAGCAAGGATGAGGAGCGGAACAAATTCCAGCTGTACTACCTGCAGAAGAAGGTGTAGCGGGTGGAGGCATTCTTCCAGGTGAAGGGCCTGCTGAAGGATGTGCCGCTGATGAAGTATAAGAGCTATATTGAGCAGGAGATGAGCAAGATTATTGAGGACAGCAAAATGAAAAACCAGCAGCTGTTCCGTTATTCTTTTAAGGAAAGATTCTCTTGAAACTTAAATTTTATTTCAACTGTCTCACCCATCTCTCCACACAACAACTTGTCCCCTCTCCTCAAGTCTCGCGCCCTCCCTCCTTTGCCTCCGGCTACGGACAAGGAGGTTCGAATCATGGGATCGTCTTGAGGAGTGGCTGGCGGGTGGGTGGGAGAGTGGATTACTGTTGATTGGCGGGCGTAAGTTGATTAATTAGAAATGAGAGAAGCTGAGGAAAAGGGAGGCTCTTCAGATTAGTACTGCTAGGATTAGGATCTGTCCCAACTAGAGCTTGAGGAGAGTCCTAATGCGAAACGAAAGGCCCCAGTTCGCTCCAGGAGGTACGTAACATATCCCATGCCCTTTTCCTATTCGTATTAATGAAAGGCGAAGGGAGGCGTCATTGGGGACGCCGTCCTAACCAGACCCAGAACCCACACTCCAAATACCACCACTCTAGATCGACCCCTGACAAGGGGTGTTCGCAACCAGGACCTGACCCAACTGGTCAAGGACCAACTCTCAGAAGACGAATCCCATTAGCTCCCTTAAAAGGAGAAGGAGGAAGCCAGTCTATTCGAGCCCTAAATCGAGCAGGTCTTATGGCGCCGCCAATAGACCGAACTCGAATATTTAGTGAAACGTAAGGGACGTAGTTATCTGCATGTAGAGTGGATTTCAGAATCAAGGCTCGCTGATTCCTCGCGCCTCTCCAAGTGCAAGTTTAACCGCTTCAACAAAACGTTCGACCGCAATTTCGCAGACAAAGTGACCTGCTCACCAGGAATCAGAACAAGATGACCTTTCGTACTTCGACGCTTCGTACACGGAGCCCGATCGAATCATATCGGCTTCTGAGCTGTTCCCCGTGGTTCATCAAAAAAAATCCCAAGAG
The DNA here is from genome assembly GCA_003687565.2 of Craspedacusta sowerbii. Lineage (NCBI taxonomy): Eukaryota > Metazoa > Cnidaria > Hydrozoa > Limnomedusae > Olindiidae > Craspedacusta > Craspedacusta sowerbii. The sequence goes on from QQSS02099969.1 coordinate 82,374, forward strand.
GCCAGAGCTAATTGGATTGAAGGACTGGTGTTAGTGCTCTCTAAGTTAATCAATCTTACTCATCAACAAGTGCACTACGGACTACTCCTCAAATAGCTGGTCTCCGTTTACGACCCCTCCATAGTTGATTTCAACACTTTCCTCAACAGAGTCTATCTTGAGTACTATAAGACTCCAGCCGAGTTTTGGACTGAACTTGGCGAATCTTTGGACAGGTCAGCCGCTGTCGCTCCTAGTCCTTAAAGCAACCTTATGATCGTCCTCAAGACAATATGCAAAGCCTGCGAAATCCTCTACCAGCAGTGGTACAGTGTTTCGAAACATTCCTATAATTATCTTCTCGCCAAGAAGCTTAGAAGACAACTGCAAGCCCTATAGCTTTAGAATAAGGACGAGCTGACGGCCAGTCTCCAAGCCGTCTAAAAGAACCTGGAGGAGTGGAACTCGAAGCCCAACATTCTGATTGAAAGTTTGGAGGGCGTGTAGGTCGAGAACATCGAGCCCTACTTCCCTGGCGTCTATGACCTCAGCTGGCTTAAGATCACAGGAGAAATTCCTTCAGAGCTGCTTTAATATTTGGATATCAACAAGTAGACTTAGAAATTGTATCTTGTGAAATGGAAAAATCTTTCCTACCTGCAGGCCACTTGGGAGACCGAACGGGATATAGACAACCCGCTAAAGATCAACGAGTTCAAGGTGTTCTCCAGGGCCCTTGATAAGGAAACTAGAGCCCTCATGGTCAGTCAGTACAAACGCCATTTCACTCTTAATGACATTTAAAACAATCCCAAAAAGTCATCCAGGTACGGGACTGCCCAAATTAACTAGATAAAGACCAAACTCTATTATTATGACGTAGGCACGAGACGTGAGCCGATCAAATATACGCAAAGCAACCAGCCTGTGTTCAAAGAATTCAAACGATTGAGGTCGTATCAGCTGGAGAGCATCAACTGGCTTATCGACTCCTGGTACAACAACCGCAACGTCATTCTAGCTGACGAAATGGGCTTAGGCAAAACTATTCAGAGCGTTGCCTTTTTAAATCATTTGTATAACTTCTAAGGTTGCAAAGGCCCATTCTTAGTCATCGCTCCTCTGTCCACACTGGATCACTGGAAGCGCACAGTCGAGTAGTGGACCTCACTCAATTGTGTCTACTATTATGACCAGGAGGGGCAACAAGGCCGTTCCAAAATCAGGGAGCACGAGTGGTACTACACTGACATTACCACCAAGGGCTCTGTCCTATCCAATCACTAACTCCACAAGTTTCATGTTCTCGTTACATCATATGAAGTATTCCTTCAAGACTTTATAAGAGTATTTCAATTCATCCCTTTTCTATTCGTGGTGGTTGACGAGGCGCACAGACTAAAGAACCAAAACGCCAAGATCCTGGCCTCCCTCAAGAACCTCTGCTGCCGGAGAGTCATCCTCCTAACAGGAACTCCAGTCCAGAACAACACCAGTTAGCTTTGGTCCCTGTTAAACTACATAGAGCCGCGGACTTTCCCATCAATCGAGCACTTCCGGACAAAGTTCGGTGAGCTAACGACTGCCGGGTAGATAGACTTTCTGAATGAAACTCTAAGACCCTACATGTTGCGTCGCAAGAAGGAGGATGTAGAAAGGTCTATCCCTCCACTGCAGGAAACCATCGTCGACATCTAGATGACCAATGTCCAAAAGACGATATACCGGGCTCTCTATGAGCGCAATAAGAACATGCTAATGAAGGGCATGAGTTCATCTAGTATCAACGCAACTCTCAATAACCTAGAAATACAGTTGCGCAAGTGCTGCAACCATCCCTTCCTCATCAAGGAGATAGAAGCTGAACTCGTCAAAGGACTAAGTCCTTAAGAGCGACTCCAAAAGCTAATAGAGTCCAGCGGAAAAATGATCTTGGTCCAGAAGCTACTGCAGAAATACAAAAGGGAGGGCAAAAAGGTGCTGATCTTCAGCCAGTTCACGAACATGCTACACATTCTTTAGGAGCTGCTCTACCACATGTCCCTCAAGTTCGAACGCATCGACGGACAGATCAAGGCTCGCGACAGGCAAAATGCTATCGATCGTTTCAACAACAAGGATATTTCGAGAGATGTATTCTTATTGTCGACTAAGGCTGGCGGTATCGGAATAAATCTAACTTCAGCAAACGTTGTTATCATCTACGACAGCGACTGGAACCCTCAGAATGACATCCAGGCCACTGCAAGGGCACATCGTATCGGACAGCAGTTTTAGGTTGTCGTCTATAGGCTTATCACCAAAAAGACTTACTAGGCAGAAATGTTTGAGCGAGCAACTAGAAAGTTGGGTTTGGATCAGGCCATCTTTATGGGAGGAGTGTATAAATCGCACGAGCCTCGCTAGTAGAATGACTAAATGGCAAAGTCCAAGCTATCAAAGAACGAGATCGAGATCCTCCTGAAAAAAGGAATCTTGGGGCTAATTGAGGAAGAGGGTACTCAATAGAACAAGTTCTTCCAGGGCAACATTTAAGAAATCCTTATGTCAAATTCTCGCATTGCTAAGTACTCGCTAATCAACGGGTCTTACAGTTTCTCCAAAAGTTAGTTTGTTGCTGACAAAACTGACTCATCCATCAATCTCACTGACCCCGACTTCTGGAAGAAAGTGCTGAAAAACATTGACTCCAAGAGCCAAACATTACTCAAAGACTATTAAAATGGAGTTTTTCACACCCCAGAGAAGCATAAGCTCTTGCTCCACTAGATATCCCTCTGCGTTAATGATTTGATATAAAGCAAGCTTAGTCCGACTGGCTTTAGCGTTCAGGATGAGAAATGCTTGAGCTAGTTGTTGAGCAAGATCTAATCGGATAAGAGCTACCACCACGCTCTCAGGAACCTGTCTGCGAACTGGCTGTACGAAGTCATGCGCCCCTCCAGAAGATTTAGGCCGATGACGCTTCAAGATATATAAAATCACCTTCACAGGCCCATTCAGGAACCTAAGTAGGAGAAAGGGGACGTTTACATTGAGTCCTAAAACTAAAACCCCATACCTGATAGGGACAGCTCCAAGCTTGACGAGCTCCTCAAAAAGCTTTGCGCTCTTTGTTAGCAGCCTAAATGCTCCGTGCATTGCAACCGATATTGCAAAAGGGGTTGGCATCAGGCCTGCCTTAATTCAATCGAGGGTTAGAAGATTCCAGCGGCAATTGAGCTGTCCTTGTAGAACACCCAACTGAAATTCATGATATAGCAGCGGGTGTGCGAATAATGTCAGAGCAATCAGGTTCAATGCTTTGTTTGCAAGAAGACAGGCCGGTACTTCGGCTCGGAGTATGTTAAAAACAAAAAGTCCAACGTCATAAAAATAAAGAAGCGGTAAGAGGAGGATTAGGAATTGGAGGTTTAATAGTCTCTTCGGAAGAACGAGGTCACGAAATGTTCGACTGCCAACTGCAACCGTTTCTACCACTATGATTGCATCAAGACTCTTGACAATCAGCATCTATTCAAGTACATTGACAACAGGTCATTTCACTTCAGATGCTCTCTCCACTATTGTGCTAAATGCTCAGAAAGTGGGGAGACCATGACTATCCTCCAGTGCATTAAGTGTCCGAGATCACTGCATCTGCGGTGCATGGAGAAGGACCGAGTGGTGAAGTTAAACAAGAAATATTTCATCTGCGAACGACACCGCGCAGTGCCACAGAAAGAGAAGAAAACCCTGAATAAGTACTACGAGAGTCGCCCTAGATCGTCGAACCGAAGACTGCTGAACTAGGATTATAAGTGGCTGCTTAATTAGGGAGCTCAAATATGACAAGAAGACGAGAGAGCGCAGAGAGTAGTCCAGTCCCCGAAAACAGAAATCCAAGATCGAGCTCACCTACTAGGAAATAGGCATTCCAGCTCCGGCAGATTTCGACTATTCAACCTACGATCGCGATTGGTGCAGGTACTGCGGAGCCAGGATGCATTCCAATTTTACCAAGGGGCCGTGGGGTCCTAAGACCCTCTGCACCGTGCACTACCTGGAGTGGACCAAACGCAAGAGCCTGAACCTAAGCGATTACAAGGAGCGTCCCTAGAGGCCGATTAATTCTTAATGCAGAGAGTAATTACGATATTTATCAGACCTTAAGTCAAAGGACGAGGATTTCGACCCGAAAAGCTACTTCTAATCTGGCAGCGAGGAGTACCGGCGGCGGATGAAGCGAGGTGGATAATGAAATAACATGTCAACCTATTTGTTCAAATTCCGCTTAGCTGGGCCGGATTTAGCAGATGTACTTGCTATTGCTACCCCCGGCTGGCTCTTACCAAGAAGTACTTGTTTTAGCCTGCGAGTTCGCTAAAGCCAAGCAGATGCTCTAGTTTAAATTGGGATGGGATGGTGAGTTTTCCTCCACGGGTGTAATAGCGCAAGGGAATTGTAACGTCCAGGATTTAATGCTCCGGCAACTTCGAGGCCTAGATAGTCCAAACAGGAAAGTTAGATAGTCTATTAATAACAGGTTAAAGGCCATAATAGGCCTCCTTGATGAGAAGTCCGCCCTGCCTTCGTTCATTCTAGTAGTTCTAATTAGCCTTTGCACTGATCAATCTAAGCTCAACCCGCCTCTAGTTCAATGACTTCACTGCCCTTACTTGATCCCTTGTTTCTTTTTTCTCTGACTTGCCCTTTATAAGCCAACTCAATAGACCTCCTAGATAAATTCCACTGATCAGCCATTTGATATTTTAAATTCCTGTCTTCAGAAGTTTATGGACAAAGCTGAAACCCTGTCGTTTGATTCCCAGAGAAATTTCGCCCTCAGAACTTAGGTGAAATAATAATGCTGTCTTGTTTGGAAGCATGATATCCAGCTGGATACCTAATTGAGTATTTTAACCACCGAATTTAGTGGCGCCAATATGAAATTTAAGGAAGCCAAGTTAGAAGGAGTGACCGACCTAGCTGTGGCAGTGTTCGAGGCTGCCGTTAAATTAGATCGAAGCTTGGAAGGATCCTTTTTTATAATAGAGGTGTGGTGAAAGGGAGTGCTAGTTATTGAGATAAGTCCTAAAATTGAACGACCTGTACTTAAAACCAATAAATTTCCTGCTTAATAATAAAGAGTCGCTCTCGATTCCGCCTTAAATAAATAGTCTTGGAGTAAGTGATCTTGACACTGTTAACCCGCATGTAGTGAAGACATCTACACTCGTGCTCAGAGAAAGGCTACAGTTCCAGTTCTTCCCTTAATAATTCAGGTTTCCTCCCAAAAAAAGATTGTTGTATTTTTTCAACGAAAATAGGGACCCCGCTGAAAAGCCAAGCGAAAAATTTGGACTGACACTAGTATGGAAATGGTGTAGAAAATAAGTGGAGTAGTGGAAGCGGGGAAGGACGGGCATGGTAAAGTCTCTGAAAGGGGCAGGTGTTGTGAATTTATTGTATGGTAATATCATAAGATAAAGTCAACGAGTAATGCTTGATAATTTGAATGAATCACAATCTGAACCCGAAATCCTTTTAGGCCAACCCCTCCTCTCGGCTGCGCAAAGGACTCTTCTGCACATACTCTCTCGAGAGAAAAGGCTCTCATGAGGAAATCGATTTCAAAGTAAACCTAGCTCGCAAGAATCTGCAGGACTCGCAAGTGGAGTCTCCATTCAACCCTTACAAGCCTTCGGTGAAACTGAGTAGCAGCAGACACAAGCAAGCCATTCCACCTAGTTTCATTACTTAAACAGCTATAGCGAGACCTTAAGTCCAGCCTTTTCTCAAATCGAAATAGTCGGAATCCTAACGGCTGGATTATAAAAGGGATGTTTCTTTTGATCACAGCATCTCCTTGGCTGACTCCAACGTCTCTTTGGTCAAGTTCTAGGACATCTAGCCTATCGTCAGTAGGTGCACCAGACCACTTAGTCCTAACAACCACCTCGCTTAAGCGAAGATAGCCTAACTGGTTGAGAAGGCAGTAAAGTAGATCAGGAACTAACTTCAAAAAGTAGTGGATCGTGAGATATTGATCTAAGAGTTGAATAAATAGCTTCAAAAGAATCTGACGAAATCGAGGGAATAGCTGGAGGCGAGATGTAAGGACGTGAGTCTGCTAAAGGATGAGCTTCGATAGCTCAAGGGGAGGCTGCAGGAAGTCTCTCTCAGCAAGAAGTCCCTCTAGGAACAAGTGACGTCTCTTAAGAGGGACTTGAGGGACTAAATCAACTTGCTAAAAGGAAACGTTAATTCATAACTCTAGAACCAGAGCATGAGAATTTCGGATATCAGCAAAAGAGTCCAGATTCTTCTGTCCTAACACGAAAAAATATCACTCTCAATACGCAACTTGCAAACCAAGCCACCTCACAGCCCTGTTCCCCTTGACGTCGAGAAGCAGTTGCAAGAGCTCTACGAGTTCTATGATGCCAATGTGCGGTAGTTCAACGAGCAGCTCTAACTCTTCAAGAGCTCCCTCAAGAGCAATTAGAACTCAGTAAGCTCTCTGAGAAGGGATATAGCTTCCCTTGCGCCCAATGGATCCAAATTATAATCCGTTCTGCAAAGATAAATTCACTCCCTCTCTCACAAGGTCATCTCCCTTGAACTCAAACTTCAAACAAACTCTCAAATCAATCCAGTTCTTAGTACTCATTCTTGTGACAAGCCACTCAGACTCTCCTCGCGCTCCACCTCAAAACGTGAGAGTCCGTGTGCAAAAAACAGCCAACTAACGAGAGTGAGTTCGTTCTCGAGTTCTTCGTCAGTAAGTTCGCAGGCAATGGGCCGATTCAAAGAAAGCATAATAAGACTGGAGAAGCCAGTGTAGATATAATTGGACGGAAGGGGATTCCTGAAGTAGAGCGGCAGCGGAATGTTCCTATACGACAATGATGGCAACTTGGTGAAGCTCTAAGACGGAGAGCTGATGCAACTCATCGACTAGGGGTTGGTAGTATTATGCGAGCAGCTTTGAAAGTCAACTCAATCACATTCCCATCTCCAGAATTCTGATAGTTTAGTTCTGCACTCTTATCTATTAGCGGGCTGCTTCGTACACCTACATCAGCTGGCTCAGGTTTGTTCGCTCCTACTGAAGCTACTCGGAAGCCCTCTTGAGCTCTGTGAGGAGGGTGAGACCCATCTGCTCCTTCTAAACGACTTAGTTGTTGAGTTTGTCCAGCTCGAGACTCAGAGTCCTAATTTCTTAGTTCTTTTTTGCTAGTTCTGCCTCGTTCACTCTTACGATCTACTAGATTTTAGACAATTCAACACGCAGCAGCTCATTTTACTTATTCATACTCACTCGCGGCTTGGCTTATGACTAGTTCTTGGGGCCTACCAGGTTCTACTTGTTGCATTCTCTTAGGACCGAAGTGTCGTTGCTGTAGGAAAGCAGGTCTAAGCTGGCCGACCCCTGGTCCTAATGCGATTAGGAGAGCGCCCTGCTTCTGGAAGGACTGGAGTTAGCTTCCTGCAGCTTAAGTTCAGAGACTAACAGTTTTTTCGAGAGCCTTTTTGCTTAAAGTAATTTTAAGGCATATAGTTGCCGGTACTATTAGAGTTGGTCCTACAACTTCTTTATTGTCTACTAAGCTCTTCGCACTTGCTCCAGCAGCTTCTCGTTCTCGCTGTTCAGCTGTTTCATCACCAGCGACTATCGCTCTCGCTACCTGCACTTGCGCTCTAGTTCTTCCTGGAAAAAATGCTATCGCTTTGCAGTCTGACTATTTTTTGCCTCCAACTGCTGCTATAGTGATAAAACCAATAAATTGAGTTTGGTGTTTTCTTGGAGGAGCTGTTAAATTTGTTCTGAAAGCTTGTCGTCGGAGAGGGCGGCGAAACAGGAGACTGAGTTTTAGAGCCTGCTGATTTAATTTGTGGCGATGGGAGAAACCAGGGATAAATCGTGCTTGGAGTCTAGAGGGAGTCGGGATCGTAACTTCTCCTGCATTAATTTGAAAACTCAATCTAGGCAAGCAAAATTTACATTTACTACCTTTATAGGCAGTTCGATCTTTTCGTTCTATTTCTCTTCTCTCTCTGTCCCTCGGTACCACAGGCTCGCTCCCAGCTGTCCCAACAGCAGCACCGACTCCACTCGCACCCCTTCCCATATGATCCCACACACCAGCAGTAACTAACTCAGCTATATCGCTGGCAGTCTACTCTGCAGGTGGAAAGGGATAGCCAAAGCGAACAGAGCAGCAGCTTGAATGAGGAGGCTCTTTTATTCAAGCAATAGCACGATTGCACCTATAACTACTGAGAGGCAAACCAATAGGTATTCCAAAGATGTGAAGTGAAGCCTGGACAATGTGATCTGCTTTAAAAGAATGATTTCTGATTACGATTTTAAAGGAAGCCGCATCGGTGAGCTCGACCACCCTTCTGCAAGGAGATCAAACGAACTACTTTCTTTCTCCATTAATTATTATGTCCCTTTCCGCCAATAAATTCACTCAACTCACCTTCGATCACGGCTACCTTAGGGCCATTGCGATATCCCATATCCGCCTTAAAAACTTCAGAAGTTTCTTATAAGCGCAGACTGCAGGTCCATTCTTAAGAATGACTTCAATCATTGGAGGGAACGGGAACGGTAAGTCGTCAATCATCAACGGACTGATTTTCTGCCTGAGCGGAGGAGAAGGGCCCGGAGGGAATGCAGAAGTGTAGGTGTTCGTGACAATGTAGGATGAAAGTTAAGTCAGACTAGCAAGATTCTAGAACCCCAGTAAATTTTATATTAACTATTTGGAAGTATAATTGGCTTAGTATCGCAAGTTTGTGACCGACAAGCTGGGGCCCATCGACTCCTTGATTCTCACTCAGGGACAGATCTAGTCCCTCACTGTCAAGTCCGCACACTCCCTCTGCACCTACTTCGAAGAGCTCTCCGGGTCGATCCGGTTCAAATAGAGTTACGAACGTATTAAAGCGAAACAAAACTAGATCCTGCTTCAGCTCAAGGATGTTACCAAATTGCAAACTCAATTAAACGCTTAGAGGAAATCTCTTCGGCTGTTGGCTGACTCAGGCAACAAGTACAAATAGCTCCTTCAAGAGCTGGAGGAGGTCGAGGCTCTTATTGACGAGTTATAACTAGCCGACCTCTACACCAAGATCACAGACCTTTAAAGAATCACTCTTAAAGAGGGTTCAGGGAAAATTAATTAGCTCTAACAGAATTTAGTAGAACTGAATAAGAAAATAATGGAAAGTGAAAAATAAGCAAGAGCGCAGCTTCAAGCAGAGCGCAAGTATGCCTAATAGAAGTCCTACTACTAGCAGTACAAATCTGAGCTGAGATCGCAACAGAAGATGTTAGTGCAATCGATCTAACGATAGAAGGCCATTCTGACTTACGTCAAGCCCTACGTTCAAGAACTCATGAAGAGGAAGTAGGCACTTACCAGTCCTCTCGAGGAATAATTCCAATTCTAAACTATTGATTCCTAGTATCTGGAATTGAGTCTCAAGTTGGAAGAAAATTGCAATCGCACCCTCTCAGTCATCAAGGAGCTTTAGATTGAGCGAGCTAACTCTCTCTGCGCCCTGTCTTCAGCTCAAAACTCACTCTCCGCCATCAAACTTAAAAATAGCAAGATCGAGCTATTGCAGCAGCAGCATCATGCTGAAAAATAGCGGCTGAGTCTGTAGAAGAAGGAATTGCAGAAATAGCTTGATTCTTTACCTTAGATTTAAGTCCAGGAAGAAAGTAATAACAACTTAATGAAGATTGAGGCCCTAGAGAGAGAGGCACTTTAACTTCGACTCCATATCTAATAGAATGACCGATTTGCCAAACTCAGGTAAATTCCAGGAGTTCTAGGCAAAGTCTAGGACTTGCTTCTAATTGCTGCCAAAAAATACGCCCATCTCCAAACACATATCCTAGGCAAATTCAGAGGAGTCGTTTGCGTCAAATTCTAGGCCGACATTCAAAGGATCCGGGCCATGGGATTTTAGCAAGTCAAAATTATTATAATGAGCAACCTTAAGGACACAAAGGACCTCCTTGCCAAAAGGGAGGTTGATGGAATGGGCGTTCTTGCAGAACAACTATTCGAGTACAATCCGGAAATAGTAAACGTGAGGTATCTCCTGAAACTGGTAACGAAGGGCAAGGTAATTTGCAAGAATTTTCAATAATCGAAGGCCCTGCAGAAGAAGAGGATCAAAGGAGTAACCTAGATAATTAGCCTGTAAGGCACTCTTTTCAAGGAAGATGGACTAATTGTTGCTTCTCCTCTAAAAATCTAGAAAACGCAGAATTACTCGCGATTATTAGAACTGAGAAAAGAGATAGAGCGCTTAAAATCGGAGGAGCATGCTCAGGGCTTCAACATTGACAACTAAGCACAAAGTTAGGCGTAGAAAAGGAAAGAGAGGCGAATGCAAATTAAAGGGAGGATATAGGCTATAAACGAATTCCTAAGCCAAGGGAATCCACCGAGGATGTTCGAGTAAACCAAATACGCTTAAAAGCAGATTTAGAACGAGGAGGCAAAGGTAAACAGAATAGCCGAACTCATCCAGAAATAGAACAACTCTCTTGTCCAACACAGAGCCTAGATTTTCAAGGACTATTATTTGAAGAAGAATATAGAAAACGTCTAGTAGTTTCACAAGAAGCATAGTTCTTAGGCACTCAGGCAAGCCATCACTGCCAAGCAGAATAGCAAACACTAGTGCCAGATCATCGAGAAAGAGCTGAGCAAAGCCAACCTCGAGGGCATCGAGAAAAAAGTCTAAAAATTCGAAAAAGCTCTTCAGGAGATGAAGTCAAAATAGCTTATTGAGCCCATTCAACCTCCAAAAAAATAGCATCTTAAACAGCTTTCGAGTTTGCACAACTAAAAACTCAAATCCCAATCTCTCATTGCTTAGCTTAAAAAGAAATATTCCGTCCCAGAGCAATAACTCAAACAGCTCTACAATAAGGGCAAGACTATCGTCGAGGCTGGTAAAGGACATGGCATCATCGATTTTGTATAAGGGAAAGTTAAATTCATCCGAAAACCCAACTCAGATCTCCACCTGCCAAAACTGCTTGATTAAAAGAAATAGTTGTTGAAGAGAGTCTAGGAATATGAAGGCCTTTCGGCAGGGCTAATGGGCAACAACCAGCAAAGACTGGACAGAATCAACGAAAGGCTTCAGAGTGTGTAGGAAAAGTTCGAGCGTCTTTGCAAATAGCACAGTGAGACGAGGGAGTAGGCTGAGTAAGTGCTAGGCCAGCGGAGAGAGGCCTTCATGAAGGTCTTCCGAAAGGTTTAATAAGCGCTACCTTAAATTTATAAGCTTATGACATACGACTAGAATCTCAAAGTCTCAGGGACTGCTCTCATATGCCTTTAGAATGAAGCCCTCCCTTTTTAACAAGGCATCATCTATTCTCCCACTCCGCCCACCAAGCGCTTCATCTACGACTCCATCAGCCAGCTCTCCGGAGGCGAGAAGACCATAGCCTCCATCTCGCTGATCTATGCCCTGACTTTGGCCCTGCAGTGTCCGACTTTAATCCTGGACGAGCCGGACGCCTACCTGGACTCGGAGAACGTGGGTAGACTAGTGACGCTGATGAGGAGGGCGAAGGAGGACAAGAAGCAGGTGGTAGTGGTAACCCACAAAGAGCAAATCTATTGTTCAGGCTAATCTATAGTGGGAGTAACAAAGAACGATAAAGAATCTAGATGTTTATCACTTGATCTAAGATGACTCAAATCAAAGAAATGCCTATCCCAGCACTTGCTTTTAGAAGTTGGCTAAGGCCTCTTTCGGCCGCTCTTGCTTGCCTGCCAGCCTTATCAGATACCACCTGCCCAGACTCTGCCGATACACCCACAAGTCCTTTCCATCCTGGAGGATTATTTTTTTGGAGTTCCTGATTTTGGAGAAGAAAGGCGGGATGTGGAGAAGTGTCCTCTTCCCATGCTTGTTCAATTAATTGATATATATGTACTGATGAGTCTAGTCCTATACCAAAAGGGAATACATTGATTGCTTTACTTGGGTGCTTATTCTCTGCAGATTCTAAGTCAAGTACTTGTTGATCTCCTGGATTAGTTTCCTCTCCTTCCTGCACTTACTCGACCTGCTAAAGATCACGTAGATGAATCCTCCGCCCACGAAGCACATCATGCAGCCAGGCTCGCCCCCGAAGGCTGTGAGATCGACTAGCGGGAACTCAAGGTCCTGGTCCTAATTGATTTAGTTAAGCCTTACGTAGTAGCCAAAAGAGTTACGAGATGCATATTTCTAGCCTTCTACAGTTTTAACTTTATAAAGTCTGTGAAGCTTGGACTCATTGAATTTTAAGCCTTCTCCTGTCCCCATGAAGTACCAGCTGAAAAACATAGTCGTCTCCGGAGTCACCGAAGTGTAGCAGAGATAGTTACCCGAAAAACAGATCGACCCGACAATCTCTGCATCTATCTAACGCAGTATCTGTTAGAGCATTAAGAGTCTCAACGCCTGAGTGGGTTCGAAAGGAAGGAGCCTGACAGCGTTAAATAGAAGAGTTTCATTGGTCCATTTATTGAGTTGGTTGAAATTATAGACCATGAACTTGGGGACAGTCTCTGCCAGGATTTAAGTAAGCTAGGTTTTCCTGTCTTTGAATTTTTAAATGGTGCCTCCAAATACTCTGAGGACCAGCCCTAAATTATTGACTAACTAAAGAGCCTACGAATCCGAAATCACTTCCTCATAATAGCAGTAGTTCTATTAATCTATGTATTCTTATCCGATTTTAAAAAGTTCGCATGGCCTGTGCGTCACCTAGACAAACAGCCATATCGAGTTCTCTATCCTCTTGCTAATGTACAAATTCCCTACTCCTCGCACTATGCAGAAATCCGACTCCTACCCTAGAGAGCTGCAGAACAAGTTAGTGCCCTCGATCATCCCCACTCGGTTGCAAAGTTCTTAAGTCGGTAAAGAAACAGGGTAATGGGATATAATTTTGGCAGTCTGAAGCTCGTTCTCCAGAGCTTTTCTAGTGACAGGCTTGAGGGTAGGGTCGTAGATTAGCACACTGTTAATACACAAAGAATCTAATTCCATATAAAAATCCTTATCAAAGGATCTCACAATAAGTCATTCATTATATAGGCCTCCTTGAAGAGTTAGTCGGTCTGGTTAACTACTAGTACTTGCTGCGTCCAGTCATAATCCGGAACGCCCGCTATTCCTCCTCCTCTTGCTTGGCCGATTAGCGCTTGTGGATCTAAGGCACTAGAACCTACATCCATTCCTATGGAAAAGGGTTGCAGTTGAAGTAATCAGACGGGGGAAAGTAAATTCCGTCTCTTAGCTAGAGCTTGAGCAACTGAGTGTCATAGAGACCATCACATATCAGTCCCATGTAACTTTAAACATTTACATACTTGGCGTTCGAGAAAAACATTATGATTTTGTTATATTGGCGTTGTCCCTCCATGCAGCTCTTGAAGTTTTTCAGACCTCTCGACTAGCCCTCTGCACAGACGTCGTTCCAGCTTGAACTTCTAGTCAATCTGAAACGCAGGACCTGCGACTAGAGAAACTCGTCAATATTGACTTTCTCAGAAAAAAAATAATGTACTCTTACTTGCATTATCGAAACTTCTGATTATTTCCGAGAAAAAAGTTTAAACTTGCTGCTGAACTCGGCAAACAAGCACTGAAAAAAATATTATTAGCTCTCCTCTAGAATGTTATTCTTTTACATCTCAACCAGAAACATCATCAGCCGCCATTGATAAAGCTTTTTCGACTTATTGTCGTAATTTGACCTTGGCACTCTAGTCAGGCAATCCTTTATAGGAATATTTTGCATTAAAGCAAATTTCTGCTAAACATTTATTAACTTATGTTCGGAGACAACTAACTCGTAACAAAGGTCGCAAACCACGCAGGGCTTTGTAGTTTTTGTAGAAATGTTCAGTCCTGGAATCTCCAAGTTTCTTTTTTTCAGATGCTGAGCTAATTCGCAGATTAATTTGTAAGTGATAAGGTGAGAAGCTTTCTTTTTGTGGAAAGCTATTCCGCATATTTTGCACACAATAGTGCAGCTGATGAACTAAAGATCCTTGATCACTGGTCGAACCATTCCGACTTCTTAGAAATCAAAGGATTTGACATTTACCAGGTAAATCTCTTTTTTGATATCGATCATGAAGTCAAGGATGGCTCCAGTTATCCTGACATCCAGACCTCTTTGCAAGTACTAGAGTAGAGAGCTAGCGTAGTTAAGGAATGGCTGAAGAGGCTTACCTTTGATCTTGACGATTTCGAAACTATTTTTCTCATCAAAGTCGACGTAGAGCTTGTTGTTCACATAACTTCGTTTTTTTTAATCATAGCGGTAAATCATCTAAAAATTTGTTAACCTGAACCCGTAGTTATCTCCTCTTTCCTTCGCGAATTGGCTTTTGTAGAAGATCCTGAAAATGTTGGCCTTCAGACCTACTGGCTTCAGAAAGCGCTGTTGTATGATGTTGTTGCTAACCATCTCCAATCCTGTGCCTCTCATTGAAACATTGAACTTGACGAAGGAGAGTCCCTCGCTTTCCCTGGTGAGGATATCGGGACAGTCCTCACAGTTAAGGTAGTTGACTATGGACTCTAGATATTAGTCGTTGAATTAGTTTAGGGCCAATCTTTTGTTTCTCTTTTCTTACATCATCCTTTAGAAGTGACTAATCTCCATGCATTTGTGTGACTTTATCAGCGATTAGAAGTCACTATACTTTATGTTTTAATATTTTTTGGTCACGATTCCTTACAAGTCCTGGAAAAGAATGTACCCGTTCTAAGAACTTATGATTGTATCTGGCAACCTTAGCTTAAGTTGGTTGGCAGTTTGCTTGGACTTAGCTAGTTGATAATAAAACTAAATTCCTGGAGAAAAGGGCTTTGCGCGATAGTATTAGATGGGGTGGATGAGATTGACCAACTTGTTGATGGACTTTACCCAGCTGTCTTTCTCGATGACGTTATAATTTTTCTCTGACTGTTTTACAAAACCTGTCTCTGTTATATACATTAAAATTCACGCTTTCTTTCGCATTTTTCGATTATCATTGTAGTACCCGAACTCGCTTGGCAGTTAATACATGCCCGGACCTGGTATCACGTTCTTTGCATCTCGAGATTAGATATTAGAGCACCTTCGTTTCTATACTGAAAATGCTCTTTTGCCACTCCCATGGTTGTTGCTAAGAACATAACTCCCATCCTTGGCTAACCCATTTTTTGGTTAGTAATGATTTGGTCCTGGATTTATATTTTTAAATTAAAAGAAGCGTTCCCCTTTTGACATAACGCGCGAGCCAGAGTTTTAATATTTTGCCCATGAATATCTACCGACCTTTGTTATGGCCTAGGGTGGCATGTAGCTTCCGGCTCCAGGATTTTCATTATGCAGTGCAGGGTTCCATATTTGATCATTAATTCGCTTCCTGAAGCTGTATCTGGGACTTTAAAAATTTTTCCTTAGATTGTAGGACCCAGCTCCTGGATTTTTCAAAGGGTCGAGTTAGATGTGCCCCTGAGGCTTAGTTTTTTATCTGCTGTCGCCAAACACAAACCCCTTTTTGTGAGTCTTGTTTTTTTAGACAAAAGAGTCTATTATATATTTAGTCGAGGGAGGAGCATCATTCTATATTTGTTTAATCCTTTCCCCGATTCCGAAGCCAGAGGCTCTAGTCATCTGAACGCTGGGCATGTTATAGGATTGATCGCAACTTGTTACATTTCTACTATGAAGCAGAGTGGGAGAACCTGGGGGAGCGGGAGAAAGTCCAGATATTTTTAGCGGTGGAATTGTTAATGGGACTCCTGGAAATCTCTTGAGATGATCTGAGCGAATTTATGCAGAAGGTTTATCTCATAATTTTATTTAATAATCACTTTTTTCGATTTTTTTAATCCAGCTTGGGAAAGTAAGTGCGACTGTAATCCTTGATGAAATATAGTTTGTCCATGAGACTTTTGGTGGTGTCTGGCTGGTCCCCTAGATTGGGATTGGTAGGACTATAGAAATCTCTAACCTGACTATACAAATTCTTGATGCAATTTATGATTTGGTAATAGTCCACCATTCTGTTGTTGTTTTAGCTAATCTTCTTTTATATCTAATTCTACATTGCAATGTTTTATTCGGTGAGCCGTTCGATTTTCGCTTTTAGCTCATTTAATTAGCTGGTTGAAGAAAGCAGCTTGTCCTCATGGATCGCGTTCTATCTTGCCAGTTATTTTGTATAGTCTCCTTTCTTTTTTTCGATTTAGATCCGCTAGTCCTTGTACCTCTGGTTTTACTCAATCAGTTTCTTGTATCGATCGATTATAGGCTGGACATTCTGATCCTATGATTAGGAGCTTGCTTGATCCTCAATAATCAATACTTTTTTCAGAA
Organism: Craspedacusta sowerbii; assembly: GCA_003687565.2. Classification (NCBI taxonomy): domain Eukaryota; kingdom Metazoa; phylum Cnidaria; class Hydrozoa; order Limnomedusae; family Olindiidae; genus Craspedacusta; species Craspedacusta sowerbii. Next base: position 98,755 of record QQSS02099969.1, read on the forward strand.
AATCTTCATAGATCTTGAAATTTTCAATAATTTTTCGGAGCTATGCTTATTAGGCCTTCTTTTTATTGACTTCTTCTTGCAAGTTGGCGATTCCAGCAATCCGCATTTTGTTAGAAATTTATAATTATTTTTTCTTGGCTTATAAGGTCATTCGCTTTTTGTCATTACTTAAAATGAATTATTTCTGTTATTAAAATTCTCTTAATGCTTGTTATTTTTATTTTTCAAACAGCTACTCCTATTAAGTTAGCCTTTTAATAGTCTATGCATTTTTTTTTTACTTTTATTGGAAGAATTTATCGACATGTCTTTACATTTGTTGAATTTTTAATAGTTTCGTGTTTTGGCTTTCGTGCCTTAGCCAAACTTGTAAGGAATATACTTTCAGCAAGTTTTTTCCTATTCTATTGAATTTCATGCTAAAGTTTGGAATTAAATTTTGGCTTGCGCGGAGGGCCTAATGGTTATTTTTTCATACGGAATTTCTTATAATATTAAATATAAATATGAATCAATAGAAATCATTACCTTTTATAAGAATGTCAACTAAGAAAATGCCGAAATATCTCAAATTAACTTAGCCCAGGTAACACAAAAGCATTTTTCCAAACATCATTAAAAAAAATCGTTAGAGTATAGATGATTAATTAAAGAAATTGGTGAAGTTATCAAAAAGGACGGACAGCCAGTTCAAATCTATGCTAACATTAAGGGATTTTGTTTATCCGTTAGTTGAATCAATATGAATATTATCCTTATTTAGCCTGGTATTGCTTGATGATTAGGCCCATGTGCTTGCAATCTACCTACTTTTCACGGTTGAGAGCATCATTCTTGAATTTCAAAGAGTTTGCTTTTGAAAAACCCAATATTTATTGAAGTGATTACATTGATAAAATAATAATTGGATAAATGATAATCAAAATTATTAGAGGAACCTTTTAGTTTTATGGGCCTGCTGAAGAGCTTATTTTAGAATTTGTTAAATTTATACTGTAATTGCTTAGTTTTTACTTTATACAACTTATTCCCTTTATCGCTAAAACAATCGTTTTCTCATCCACTCAGTATTTCGGATCAGTCGAGTATTCATCCCTAGGATCACCCCGAATTAATCCAACAATTTATTTTTACCGTTCAGTTAAGTTTTAATTTTAAGCTATGCATTCTAATTTTAAACTAGTTTAAGGCAATTGTTGGTGTACCTAAGGCTTTCCTGAAGACTCACTATCTTATTTTACCTTTCAACCAACTATTTTTTAAATTAGATGCAAGACTTCTATAGCTATATGAGCTTGCTCTGCAGAAAGAGCGTATGGGCTTCGTCGACGGACTGCTCTATCAGTGACTAGTCTTTGGGCTGGTTTAAGAAATGCTCTTTCTTTAGATAGAATCTTTAGAGTAAGAACTGTCTCTATTAGCACTATATTATATCTTTCCTCAGCAAGATATTCTAACGCCTCTCCTTTTATAGCTGCTCCTTGACTGCTTAAAGTTAACTCTTTACTTTTTTCACTGTTTCCTATTTCTATTACAAGTGACACTCCAATTGTGATTACCTCAGTTTATGTTTCGCCAATTCCTCTCGGAAATGGGTGAAAGAGTTGGTTGCTTGTGCTTTCTATTTCCTTGCTTCCGAGGCTTGATTCAAGTGCTTGTTCTATAAAAGATATTCGGACTAGACTCTGGGTTAGCAAAGAGCAAGAGCAGAGCCTATCCCTGCAAATATTTAATATACCCGAAATCGAATTAAACTCTTTATGGCCATTGGCTAATCATAGCTCTAATAGTTATTGAGGCACAACTGTCCGAATTGATTATCGCCCCAGCTATAGGCAACCCCCTATTCAGTAATAGCGAACCCAACATTGCCATGTATACTAATGTTTGCAAATATTATTCCTTTGCAAAATTATTGCGGGAGATAGAACGTCCCTAGTCTACTGGAACCCCATATGTAAAGTCGGCCTTCCTTTGTTAATGCGCCTGAATGAAATCCACACGCTATTTTCTTTACTTTTTCAATTAGTATGAGTTTAGGAGTATTTTCGCAAAGCTGGCTGCCTAGTCCTAACTGGCCGTCCCTATTAGCACCACAAGCCCACAACGAATCATCTTACATCAAGAACATAGTATGGGCGATTCCACACTAAATATCCTTGACTTGCCCAGCAAAATTTAGCTTAACCCAATTTTTAGTGAGGGATAGCGTGGCAAGTCCTATTTGTCCAAAATGGTTGGATCCTATGACATAGACATCACCGTGCTTATCAAGGAGTGCGGCATGGTTATTACCCACGCTTAGTTTTTTGCACTATCCCTTAAAATAGTATTAAGAGTCCTAGAATGATACTTTGGCGTAATCATTTGCAAAGAAAGCGAAAGTGGTTCCGCAAACACTAAAGCCTCTAACTTATGAGTGGGAGAGTATTTCTGTTTGATTTTGAAATATTTGAAAGAGCCCGGTTTATTTGAGGAGATAGTCTCTGTGCTAACCGATGAAGGCCTGCTTGAGAGCAGAGATGTTAACTTGGTAAGGATAATTTGTATTTTAATTTAGAAATACAGATTATATTGGTGAGCCCCATGCAAACAACAATTTATTCATCTTTTCAATTGATTATAAGGATAAGATATGGTCATCTCAATAGTTTTTGCAAATCTGCTTCACCACCTCGATTCCCTCCGTCAGCAAGCTTATCTTGAACGCCTCGCTGCACTTCCCCACCTACGCTGAGTTCTTTGACTGTCTGTAGCATCTATTCGCTTTATCCGTTAAGGGTGCTATTCCTCTCATTAGCTAATCGACGAAAAGCTATCTAGTTTCTTCCTGATATATGCTTTAGTAAGTTCCAATGGCAATGTAATTGAGTAGATTGGATGCAGCTGTAATTTAAGCGGCGTCCTGGTTAGAGATGGATGGAACTCCATTGGTGATGAGAGGGGCGAGTGCCTCCTGCTTGTTGGAGTTGATAGCTTATTTTTAAGAGTAGTTATTCCTGACGTAGCTCAGAAATTAATCCATTATTAACAATTATAATCCAATCAGATCTGCAGTCTCAACTTTTTGAGATATTAAATCGCATTCTACTTCGGTTGTTACTCCTTCTTCCCCATCGAAAGTCCCACCACCTATTTGTACCGCTTCTGATTGCCCCGGTACTCCCGCTAACGCTATTGGAGTAGTACCTCCTTCTTCTAGAGGGTTTAGCGCAGACTGCTTGTATTGAGAATTAGCTGGTCCAATCGTTACTTTAATTTGGCTTCATTGATAGACCACTCTCCTACCTAACATTTCACTTAATCTCTTTGCTCACACTTCTTGAGATTCCTATATTATTCTTACTTCAAATTATTTTGGTTTGTTATTATTTTGAGCTTGCTCTACAGTTAGATACGCTTCAGACGGTTCATTTTAACCTATCTTTGAATTTCGGCATACTCATTTTTGAGGGCCTCGGTCCTGCCGGTGTGGTGCTAAGTCTAGAAGCGGTGTTTGGATAGTAATTTGACTTTGGATTTTTAATGTTCGAGAGATCGAATCTCCTGGAGCAAGAGGGCGTGCCTATTTTCATGTTAATAAATCTTTTAAAGATTAAAACAACTAATACTTGTTTGGAATTATTTTATTTTATTTCTTAAAGCTTTAATCATCTTGTCCTGGACTGCAATGGCCTCTTACAATTTAATTGCCTGTTAATTGATAATTTTCATATTTTATAATCAGTCTTTTATCATCCTTATTTACATTATAACCATTCAACTACACACATGTCTGATTAATATTTTTCCTAGGACGTCACATGTATAGACACTTCCTCTAATTAGACGCTACATCAATTAGAGTTAAAGAATCCCAAAAGCTAGCTTTATCATTTAAATGCCAAAATTTGTTAGCTCCAAAAGGTTTTTATTCTCACAAGCTACTTCGATATACCATTGAACATTAAGAGACTCGCGATGCCATCAATTCATAGCAGCTCAATTTAGCTAATGAAGATTATCGTTAAACTCATTTTATTTTATAAAAAGAAAAGCAGTCCAACAGAAAAAAAATCCAAGAAATATTCTTGCTCAGCAGGTTTTTCAAAGGCTGGGCAAAATTCACATACGAGGAACAACTTAATAGACCTGTTAAACCATAATTTGAAAAAAGAAATGATAATTAGCCTACCTAACAGCTCTCTAAAATGCTTGTTTTTGCAATCTCTTCGCTTAGCAGGCATTATTTATTTAACTTGACTAAAGTGGCCTTCAGGGCGATCAAACTTTAATTAAAATAGTAGAGCAGGTCAAAGCGAAGCGTGTCAAAACGATCGGGCGAGCCAAATCACTACCATTTAGTATGTGTTCATAGGCGAGAGAAGCTGCGACTTTTCCTTCTGTAATCCCAAATGCTCCTAGAAGAAAATGATAGACTCAAAGAGTAGAACAAAGCCCTCAGAAGGAAAATAATTAGATCTAATCGAAATTCGTAGTCAATGATTGATTGAATTTAAGATGAATTCAAAATTAAACACCAGTTCTCACAGTCTCACTTCCAAAAAATCACAAAAATCATTCGTCGATTATACTGGCTGCTCCATTCATGATGGCTAGGCCATTACCAATTTCTGCTCAGCTAACTAATGTCGAAAGCCTCTTTGTCCTTAGTGCATAGAGGAGCATTTTATTGAGCATAAATCAGCAAAAACCCATCCTTAGGTGCCTTGATAACAAGATTTAATCGTTAAAGAACACCAGACAGAAATGTGTGCATAAGATTAGAGATGTAATAAGAAATTTTTCATAGCTGATCGAGAAAAGTAATTTTCCGTAACCGCCGTAGACAGCCCTTTAGAGACACATGTTCAAACTTGATCAAATTAAAAGAAAGGTATTTGACTTGATGGATGTAAAATTTACAAGAGTCCAGGAGCTAATCAAAAAGCGAATAAATTCAAATGCTTATGTGTTTAAGCAGTATGAGGATCTGCAGATAAAGTGCCAAGCGATCCTGAATGAACTAAATTCGTTGAACATGGGACTTGAGAAGTAGCCTTCGCTGAAACTAATTGAGAAGGTTCTTTTATTAAATGCAGACTAACTCTACAAGAAGATAGGAAAGAGCATAAATTAAATCAATTAATCGTCTAGACATTAGGAGCTTGATATCAATTTCTAGCCCTCCAGTCTCTACTAATTTATCTAGAGCATCGACTAACACCTATTTATTTCCAAAGGCAAACGTCTCTAGGACCCTCCTCATAAAGACAGCAAGTCCAACTGGCACGAACGAAGGGATCGCATCTAGGACCCTGATCAAATCCAAAGGGAAGTCAGCATTTACAATTTCAATACATTCGATTCCAAGCAAAGATATCTGCATTTTTTCCAAAGTGGAGAAAATACAATCCAGTTTCTAAATTTGGATAAACTCATTAAGGGATACTGCTAGTTTTAAATAATAAAAATCAACAACGTTCGGGAGATTCCCGAGTTCCATAAATCTATCTCCGTGCCCAACGGCGACTTATATCTCATTGGAGGCAGTTTGGGACAGACCAAATCCAACAAGATTTTCAAATTTAATTTTACGACCAAAAATTTAGATTAAGTTGCGACAATGAGTATGGCCAGATCATCGCACTGTCTGTGCTTCCTCGATCGCTATATCTATATAATCGGAGGGTTGGGAACTAGAGGAACTACTTTGTCGAATTGCGAAAGATTTGACATAGTGACTAATAAGGTGTAGTAAATATCTCCGATGAAATACCCGACAATCTACAGCTGCAGCGCTGCGTTCAACGGCAGGTATATTTTCAAGTTCGGAGGAGTCGGGTCTGAATCTAACATCATCCTAAACATTGAGAGATATGATTATAGGAACGACTAGTGGATTTAAATAGACCCAGATATTTAGAAGAGCATGCAAATTCAGTTCAAAGAGCTTACCACTTCAGCCGCTATCCAGATCACTAAAAACTAAATCTTTATTTTCGGAGGCTATGATAATCTCTATGCAGGGCATCGCCAAACCTACTTTCTTGACTGTGACGTCGTCAATAACAACTACCAAATCAAGCGCGTTAATGATTTCCCGCTGCCTGTCAACGAGGCTTTCTGGAATAATGTGCCTATCCTTTTGGACAGGAAGCTGTACTGCCTGCAAAACGTGGCTTCAACGAGCAAGTCGGAGTGCATCGAGAACATGCGGAGAGTGCTTAGTTTCGACGGTAAGAATTGGAAGATACACAATGATTTATGAGCAAAATACGGATTCTTAAATTTAAATAAATTAATCAAATAAGCAATAGCCCAATAGCAAATAGCAACATAATTGCTAGAATTCTAACCTCCCACACGCTTCTCCCCAATAATTATTAACAATAATTTATCCTGAGCTCGTTAGTCTTCGCGTAAAGCACCAGGTCACCCACCACGTCCTTGTTCCTAATTACTATTTTTTTGGAGCCAATCTCCAGATAGAAATAGTTAGTTTTTTGTTTGAGATTGTCTGGGAACAAGGAGAGGACGTTTCCGAACTTGGAATCCAGCTTGACTAGACAAGCAAAGGTTTATGACTTCTATTTATTAAAGAAGCGGACTGGAATAAGGCCGGGATGGTTCTGCATATATTGATAAATATTTCATTTATCTTCATCTTATTAGGCACTTCCCATCCCCGAGTCCTCCTCGTCGTACTCGTCCTACTCTTACACTTTCTGCTACTACTCCTACACTCTCCCTTTTGCCCCTAAGATCTTAGGCTCTTCCTTTACTTTGAAGTCGCCCTTGAATTGGGCTATGAATTATCCCACTCTCTAATTGGCCTTCACCATAACTTCCTTTCCAAGTTTGTCGTTAATGGTTTCGATCGTAGCTTCATATTTGGGCGAACCCTTGATATAATACTTGACACTATGGCCATTGATCTTGATCTTTTATCCCTCGGTGAGCGCCTCTTTGATGAGCTAAATGCCTCTGAAATGATCGACAGAGAGCTCGATCAGACTAACAATTTTATGGGGAGCCGGCTTAAGTCTTCTTTCTATCTAATGTCTAAGCTTTGATATGACTTCGGCTGTAATTTCCTCGTCGATGAATTAATCAAGTTCGTCTAGGTTCTTTTTGAAGAAATCGAGGGGGGATATCTACTTCCGGTCAAGAGGCCAGGCGATCTTGCTGTAGAGCTTCATTACGTCGATCTTCATGGACTCTGACACCCCGATGAACATGGAGTTCAGAAGTTTGCGCTTGGCATAGCTGTCGAGAGTCTATTTTTATTAATTGGTATTTACACCTTTTTTGGATAAATCAATAAACCCCCTTTCTTTGTCGACTTAGAGCACACGGACGATCTACTCCTTCCCCTTTTTAAGAGCTTTGTACTGACCTCTCCTTTGTGATTTGGATTGCTAATTGGGTGCAATCATGCCAATCCTCCCGCCGTACTCTAGCAGCTTGACATAGGAGGCGTTTTCCTCGACCTCGGAAACAAGACAGACGACAATCTGCCCCTTCTAAGGGAATTCAGCCTAGTAGAACCTGTTCGTGAACAAAATGTCGTCTTTTTTTTACATAAGTTGAAATAATTAATATGATACCAACTAAAGGAATTTTAAAACATAATTCAAAGGAGAGGAGCAATAAAATCAGCTGGGATGAAGAAACCATTCGCAAACACGATCTCGAAAGGGGCAAAATACCCAAAATACCTTAGCCCAAAACTCCCTATAGGGGCAGCGACTCATAGGACTAATAATAGCTTGATTAGTAGCTAAGGAAACATCTCGACGAAGCACAGCACAACAAGACCAAGAACAAGCAGAGATTAGTCGATATTGAGAAGCTCAATGCAGAGCTGGCAAGAGTGAAGGGCAGCGACTTTGAAGAGGAGTAATAGATGAGCGAATAGCAGAAAAAGAAAAGTAGTGGTCTAACAAGAAGCTTAATTCGAGCGAAAGCGGAGAGAGCACTATAAAGTCGACAAAGTAATCTACTAGAGGGTCATGCATAATTAATGACTCTAATTTAATTCATTTAATTTTGGGGAGGATGAGCCTGAGTTCCAGGCCTATGCTCTCCACCTGGTTTTGCAGCGACTTCTTGTTGGAGTACGAGTAACGACGAATCCTCTACTTGTACTCCCGGTGCTTGTCCATGTCCATCTCATATTATTACTTATTCGGGGATCTGCCATTCTGGATCTAGATAAGTTTATCCATGAGCCTATGATTTTCGTACTCGATCTAGAATTTCCTTTAGCTGATGGATTTTTTTTGCGAGGCAGTTTTGGGGCTCTTCCTCTTCTTCTTGGGAGGCGTGGGGTGCTGCCTGATGAGCTGCCGTTCGATGGATTAGCTTATCTTGTAGTTCATCTCATTGATCGCCTCTGCCCTCTGCAAGTCTCTGTATAAATTTGAAAATAATCTATGATTTCTAATTTTATGATGATTTCGCTGGAAAATTTTATCATTGGCCCTCATCCTGGACTTGGTGAGGTGCCTCTCCCTGGCGATTTGATTGAGACGCTTTTCGTGTTTGCGCTGCTACATGTCGATCTATATCAAGTTGAGGATGGAAGCATTACTATATTTATTCAAGTTCATACTTTTAATATCAATAAATCAATAACAATTTACATCTATTTTCAATATATTATAAACATTATAAACAGTCGCTCTTCTCAATCATTAAAATCTCATCCGCTTCCCTTTGCTCTCTTCCTCGCTGCTTGATCGCTACCTCTTCCGTCTTGTCATTATCTTACTTCTTCTGGTTTGTCTCCTTCCGTCTCTCCTCTCGCTTCCTGTCGTCCTTCTCAGACTTCTCTTTCTTGTGTTCCCTGGAACGTTAGCGGTGCTTGCGATCACTGGATTTGGATTTATGTCTTTATTTTTCCCTTTATCTGTCTCGCTCTCTTTCCCTGTCTCTTTCTTGATCTCTTTCTCGCTCCCTGTCTCTATCTCTGTCTCTACCCCTTTCTCTGTCCCAGCCTCTGTCTCTTTCTCTATCCCTGTCTTTATCCCTATCCCAACCCCTATCCCTATCCCAACCTCTATCCCTTTCCCTATCCCTATCCCTATCCCTATCCCTATCCCTATCCCTGTCCCTATCCCTGTCCCTGTCCCTATCCCTTTCTCTGTCTCTGTTTTTATCCCTTTCTTTTTCTTTCTCTTTGTCCTTTTCTTTGTCTTTTTCTTTATCCTTTTATTTATCCTTTTCTTTGTCTTTGTTTTTGTCTTTATCTTTGTCTTTGTCCTTTTCTTTATCTTTATCTTTGTCCTTATAATTGTCCTTGTCTTTGTCCTTATAATTGTCCTTATAATTGTCCTTATAAATGTCTCTGACTTCCTTGAGAGTGTCGTTGTCTTTTTCCCTCGGATCCCTTTCTATGGCCATTCCACTGTCTTTGCTCATTTAGATCTAAAGTTTTTCAATATCAACTTTTTTTTATTTCAGCTTTTATTTTTAATTATCGTTTAGTTACTGAAGCTTCAGCTTTCTTTGCCTTAAGCGTTAAAGCTCGTGTCTATATTTCAAAATGCCTTGGTGCGTTTTGCCTTCGATGTGCATAGCGAGCCTCTTGTCCGTGTCATTGATGGTCTGAATGGCTCCGCAGATTTAGCAGATGCGCTGCTGCTTGTTTTGAGTGGAGAAATCTATTGTGGTTTGCTAGATCTATCGTTTTTTCTGCTTGAGTTTCTAGACTTATTAAATGGCTCTCTCAGATTAGGTAAATTTGCCTTGGGATCCAAAGTTTTATGCTTGTTAAGTGAATCTATCTATCTAGGCATCAAGCATGGCCAGGTGATCGTTTATTTCCCTGGGTCGATCCGCTGTGTTTGTTCTTGAATCCACATTGGCCCTGTTCCTACGAATCTTGCTATCGACCTCCTGCAGTTTCTTCTATATAATTGCTAATTAACCTCATTACTTATGCATTATTAGACATACTAAAGTTCTCGTTATCCTCTGTTGACGTCAGCTAAGAACATGTTCTTGAGATGATTATCGTGCCTCTTGGAGCACGTGTTTTCTTAATTGGGATTGCTAAATAATTAATTGAAGCAAAAACATATAAGAAATGGTTTACAAACATTTGGATCTGAGTAATGGTCCCTGCTGCTCCTTAATTACTTAAGCGGTTTGTTCCTTTCCTTTCCCATTATAAAGTCAAGAAAAGCACGATTCTGGTCAACCATAAAGTTGATAATTGATATTAACTATATAAATACCTGCATGCAAGAACTTCTATCCGAAAAAAAAGCCAAGCTTGCACTCACCTTGAGCAGACACGACAGACTCAAAACCTTCTTTGAGAGAAGAAACCCAACACTGCTTTTGGAAGAAGTTTTCCAAAAATGTCTGGTATCAGTTCAAACCGAGTTAAGTTTGAGGCGGGATATTAAATAATTACTTTAATAAGCTATTAAAATCCAATAAAAATTCTTTGCTAAATAGAATCCTACCCTTACCAAACTCTATAGAGTCACTGTCTGTCTTATTTTAAGTGAAAAGCACCAATTCAAGCAACTCTGGTATCAAGCCCTCATCCTCAAGCTCTCTGCCATCGGCCTGTAATTATACGGGTAACAGGAGACCCTCTTCACCTGTCGACTACTGAATTGCGCCTTGCGGTACTTAAAAAAGAAGGCGATTAAATTTTTTTTGCATCAATAAAATCTATTGGATAAAATTATTTAGATTAGTCTATTGCCCGATTCAAGCTTCTTAGACTGGCTTTCCAAAGCCTCCGCCCTTTCCGGAGAAGTATCTCTCAGGGTCAGTTCAAAGGCCGAGAGGCTCTTATAGTTAGCCCAGCAGGAGGACAGAGCAGTGGAGATAGTGGCCAACCTGATAAAGGCGGGGACGAAGTTGTGCTAGCAGAGAGTGATAGGACTAATAAAGAAACTAATATAGGGACAACAGGTGGAGAGCATCGGACGGATCATGTCATCGTTCGAGTAGGGAGAGCTGCCCTTCTTATTAGATTAGTTTTCCTAATTCATATATCCCAGCTATTGACTATTATATTCAATTTAGATGTTAAAAAATGAAGTCCATTAGCAGGCTCTTTAATTAGTCCTTTAATTTTGTAAAGCCCACTCCCTCACCGAATCCCACGCCACCCTCCTTCACTAGTTCAACGCCAAAACCGAGTCGCGCGCACTCCTCAGATTATTTGACGAGGGCCGTCGCGACTAATTTTTCAAAAGATTCTATAAACAAAGCAAGTCATGGAAATTACCAATCTAGGAGCTAAAGTAGCTTTAATTCTAACTCCACATATACTTTGCAGTCTACAACATTCATCCCTTCCTCCTCAATCAACAATTCATGCTCCGCTAGGCCAAGGTCCCTTTGGAAAATTTTATTAAGACTCAGGGCAAGGACTACATCCGCAAAACTCACCTACTGCCCCTGTTTTCCCTGCCCTTCATTTCGAAACCAAGGGAACACCCCGACCTGAAGCACATCTTCACAAAGCAGTGGCTTTAGAGACTGAGGGGCGTTGTTGTGAGAGAGAGCCATTGCGAGATAAAGTGCCAGCTATATAAACTGCTTTAACACTAAAATAACTGTAAAAATTTTTAGAATAACATAACTTCGAACACGCAGTAGATCTACTCCATCTTCATGAACTTCATCGTGGACTCAAACATCAAGTGGTTCTCCATCGTCAAGGATCTCATCAGACTATCCACTGACCTCCTCAACTCCCGCCTGCTGGATGATTCCAACTCAAAGGACATACAGAAATAGGTCTTGAGCTATAGCTGGTTTTATAATCCACGACTGGTTTAGGTTATAAATTGCAACAACTTCAACATCTTCAAGAAGGACTTGGACGAGAGCAAGATCGAAGAGCAGTAGACTATCCAGTTCAAGGGACTCTCCCTATAAAAGATTAACAAAGTCCTCAACGGCAACTCCATCTAAGATAAAATATTCTTCCTCAAGTGTCTCAAAAATAGGTTCAAATAGCTCATCAACCTCAAACTCAATTACAAGCATTTCATACTCCTCCTCAAGAAGTATGATTTCATATCAATATCCGACCACAACTACCACAAATTCCACAAGCTCATCGAAGCACCTGACTCTGTAAAGCTGCTCGTTCTGTCGGTCATCGAGTATATCTGCGCTGACTAGGGAGGATGCAGATGGATTGCACAGAGCAAGAGACTGATGGAGAGCATAGTGAGACTGTGCAAGAACAGCGGTAACCTGTAAGTGCGTATGAAGACAGTACTGCTGATGGACAAGCTGTCGGAGATAAAGGAAGCTCAACAATTTTTTATATAATAGCACATAATCTAGTTGGTCTTAAAGTTTATCAGATAATAACTCCTGATAGAATATCCTTAGAAGTAGAGTCTGGCAGCCATCCTCCTCAACCTTACCATGCTCAAGGAGGGAAAAAACCAGTTCGAACAGCTTGACGCCATGCCCCTCCTCATCAAAGAGCAAAGTCGCACCCACGATGTCACCTATAAGATCCTTATCAACTCATGCATCTGGATCCTCATCGATCGCAAAAGCATGCACAGAAGGGCACTAGAACTCAAGCTGGACGAAGTTCTGCGCAATTAGATAATGAGGACTGATGAGCCCCACAAGATAATTCAATAAATATACATACTGAGTAAGCTGCACTAGCGAGGCAGCAGCTCTAAAAAGAAGAACATTTAGAAATTCAGGATAAAGAAGCAGTTCGACTGGATTTTTTAGTAGTCCTCTCTCTGCTCTGAACTCGATGAAGGCTGTTCCATTGATAATTTCAGAGCCACTCAAAAATAGCAATAAATACAGAGGAGAGCAATCGACGCTGAGTTTGCATCCCAACTAAGTCTCCACCACGATTAGTCTCAAAAGTAGGACTACTAAAGTTCTGAATAGGAAAGTGCAATCAAGTAAATAAAGCGGAGTCCCGAGTAGAGGAAGAGCGAGTACTCCAAGTAGCTGCTTGAGAGCAGGTACAAGTCTGAAACGAGCAAGAGGAGAAACAGACTAAAATAGATAAACGCTAAGATTCGCTAGCAGTCCAAGATCTAAATTTGATTTGTATATATGAATATCATTCTGAAACGCTATTGCCTTTTCGGAAGTTACCCGCGAGTGGGTTCGCCCCTCGATCAGGCCCACCTCCACTCCAACCAGGAGGCCATGCAACTCATCAATCGCTCCCACTCTACTCTCCTCTAGGAAATCCTTAAGGGCGGCGATGAGAAGGCCAAGAAGAAATTAAAATAGAGAGGAAAGCTGCAGGTTCGGGAAAGAATAAATAAAATGCTAGACTTCGGAAGTCCCTTTTTGGAACTAAGTACTCTGGCTGGGAATCATCTCTACGGGAACTAGGTAGTAAATTCAGGGGGAATTATCACCGGCATCGGGTTAGTACACAAGAGGTTCTGCATGTTTGTGGCCAACGATCCCACTGTTAAAGGTGGTACGTATTATCCCATAACAGTCAAAAAGCATCTTAGGGCCCAGGAAATTGCTCTCTAGAATAAGTTGCCGTGTGTATATTTAGTTGATTCAGGCGGAGCCAATTTGCCTAGGCAGGCAGATGTATTTCCAGCCTAAGGCCATTTCGGCAGAATATTTTATAATCAAGCTCGGATGTCTTCCGAAGGAATACCTCAAGTTTCGATTGTGCTAGGATCTTGCACTGCAGGAGGAGCCTACGTCCCTGCGATGAGCGATTAGAACGTGATCGTAAAGAACAATGGAACCATTTTCTTAGGAGGCCCTCCTTTGGTAAAAGCTGCAACAGGCTAGATTGTGACAGCTTAGTAATTAGGAGGAGCGAACCTGCATTGCAAGATTAGCGGAGTGACCGATCATTACGCCTAGAACTAGATACAAGGACTATCGATAGGCAGAAATATTTTATCAAATTTAAAAACTTCAGGTGTTTCGTTCTAATAATTTTAGCCTCCCTTGTACGATCCCCTCTAGCTGGATTCGCTCGCGCCGGCCGATATCAAGAAGAAGGTCGACGCAAACGAAATCATAGCCAGAATAGTCGACGGGTCCAAGTTCTTGGAGTTCAAGAAAGATTATGGCAAGACATTGGTAACAGGCTTCGCTAAATTAATGGGCATGTAGGTGGGAATATTGGCAAATAACGGCATCCTTTATAGCTAATCTTCACTGAAAGGTGCTCACTTTATACAATTGTGCTGCCAGCGCAATATTCCCCTTCTATTTCTGCAGAACATAACCGGGTTTATGGTTGGAAAAAAATACTAATAGCAAGGAATCGCTAAGCATGGAGCCAAGTTGGTCAACGCTGTCGCTACTGCAAGTGTTCCCAAAATAACGTGTATCATGGGAGCCAGCTTCGGGGCAGGAAATTATGGAATGTGCGGAAGGGCCTACAATCCAAGATTTTTATTCGGGTGGACTAACTCAAAGATCGCGGTTATGGGAGGGGAGCAAGCATCGAATGTGCTAGTGCAAATAAAAAAGGCACAGATGGAGTCTTCCGGACTGAAATTCGATAAAGCCAAGTAAGATCAGCTAAGGGAATAGATTTTAAAGACTTATGAACAATAGAGTTGTGCTAACTATTCGTCAGCCAGGCTATGGGACGACGGAATTATTCTACCCTCCCAATCCAGAAGAGTGCTCGGCCTAGCCCTCAAGATCGCAAGCACTAATTCGCTTCCTACAAAACACGGCGTCTTTAGAATGTGATTCAAAATTAATGATGAATGTTGATGACCTAAGGCTATCGAGTCTAATAAAGGGGGGGACTGAAGGGGAAGTGGTGCTAGTGGGGTTCCCTTACAATTTTGACTCTGAGAAGAATTCAATTTAGGACGGCCCTGACTGCATGAGGAGGTTTTTCCCCAAAGTTGGGCCTCTCTACAATTCATAATACAATATCGAAATAAAAACTACCCTATCAGATTACGGAAATATACACTCCTCCAATTCAGGGAAGGAACCCTTGCTTTAGCAGCTCTCCAAAAAGATTGCCGACATCAAGAAGCCGGGCAACAAGTGTGTCCTAGTT
This sequence comes from Craspedacusta sowerbii, assembly GCA_003687565.2. Taxonomy (NCBI): domain Eukaryota; kingdom Metazoa; phylum Cnidaria; class Hydrozoa; order Limnomedusae; family Olindiidae; genus Craspedacusta; species Craspedacusta sowerbii. The sequence goes on from QQSS02099969.1 coordinate 113,768, forward strand.
GTGGGGTGCAGATAAATTAAAAGTGTTTTCGAAGAGGCTGTTGTTCTGGACGAGTAAAGTGAGCATATATTTCTCGAATCATTGGATTAGCCAATTATACCTATCCCTGCATTTCCTCAACCTCGCTTCAAATCATCCCTTTAGATTTAAAAACGGCTAAGATCTTCTCCCGCAGCAGCACTCTGCTTATCCGTTTTGGTCTTAAAAAGGGCTATTTTCCCGGGGGCAAAAGGATAGCGCACTAGAGGAGCGTAAAACACGTAGGTGCTCTAGTGGTGCTTCATAGCAGGTAAGCTCAGACGAGACATGAGCATTTCGGATTACGACCCGAAGTGGGAGGATTATCGCTCTGGTTTATTGATGTGTAATATGGTATATTATTATCTTTTGGGGAGGAATGATTGATAATAAATGTCTGGAAAAATTGTAGTTGAGTTGACAGAGATGGGGTTCAGCTAGACGATGGTCTTAGCGGCCATTCGCCACAACCCTTCCCAAGAGAACGAGGTGCTCATCAGCTGGATCATCGAGAACCAGGACAAGGAATAATAGTTCCTCAAGGAAAATCTAGAACATAAGAAAGATTAGTAGACTGAAAAATTGGTTTCGATCAGTAGTATGGTGAACCAAGAACTGGCTAAAGAACTGGCCGATAAGGGCTTTTCCGTTTAAGTTTCAGAAAAAGCACTTTTCTTAACAGGGAACAGTTCGATATAATCAGCGCTTAAATGGATCTAAGAACATAAGACTGATCCAGACTTCTAATAGAAGCTATTCATGATCCAGCAAGAGTCCAATAAGCCCAAGCTAACTGTTTAATAGGCTAAGCAAAAAGCCAAATAGCTCCAGATAAAACTTAGGGAGGAAAGGAAAAAACGTTAAGAGCAGTAGGCTCTAGAAAGAGAGCGAAACCGAATTAAAGGGGGCAAATAGTTGGTCGCAGCCAAACGCGAGTTCGAAGAAGCCTAGAAGATCCGAGCGGCTTAGCTAAAGCGTATTTAGAAAGAGAAGGATTAAAAGTACCGCCGCTAGGTGGTTTAAAAGCTTGAGCGAGATAAAATGGCTCGACTCGGTAAGGTGTATGAAGCCAAAAAGAAGTAATAGGAATAAAAGAAAGCGCTTAGTCCAATCTAAAAGTTCGAGCATGCCTGCGAAATCGTCAAAACTGGAGCACCATTCCATATATTCACGGGCAAGGCCCAGACTTCTTACGAAACTATCAAGATCTATCTAAAGAACGCAATTGAGAAGGATTAGGACAAGTATAGGAAAATCAATTGCGCCAACAAAGCATTCCAGACGAGGATCGCTTAGACTTATGGCGCATAATTTATTTTATAAGCAGCAGGGTTTGTGCGGAAACAAGAGACGCTGTAGTTGTCGTAACTGAACATAACGTTTTTGCGGGAGTGCGTGGGCGTCCTGGATAGGTACATAGCCGAGGCCGCTAAATATTAGTGAAAAACCGTTAATTATAAATTTCATATGGGTAATAAACAAGAGGGCGATCAAAACAACTCGGACTGGATCTGTCTCGAAAAGCAGCAGAACTGCACTTTAGTCCGTCACAAGCTCAACAACATCATTTCCGAAAAGTACACTCACCCCGAGTACGACTCCTTGAAGATCGAGAAGTACCAGAGCCTGGTGCAGTTCAGGAAGAGGATGCCGTAACACGTGGTGGGTATATTTGGGTGGTAGGGAGTGAGTGGAGAGGGACTGTGCAGTGAGAGCATGGTGATAAACATCTACAGCTAGAACATAAAGCTGCGGCTGTAGGAACTAGTGAATCTGCCCTAGGACAAGGGGATAGAGATCTTTAGAGACGCAGTTAGAGGCTTCACGGATATCCTCTATAACTTTAACATTCTAACTGATATTAAAAGCAGCATGGTCGGTTTCAACGACTAGGAGCAAGTCAAGGTCTGGATCAACGAAGACTTCGGCTCATTCCTCCCCTACAGGCATATCGATGGAGTACCCATGCACCAGGCCGAACATCGCATCATCAACTAGCTGTTCTCCAAAATACAATACCACATCGAAAACCGCTGCTTCTCGGACAGGTTTCTTAAATTCGTGTCGAGCAAGATGAGCTAGCCCTTCACCAAGAAAAAACTCTAGAGCACGATAAAAGCTTGGTTTAACTAAAGTAAAGAGCACCCTCCTTTACCCGTTACCTATCATTAATAAATGAGGCTCGACACCAACGCCCTCTCCTTCAACCCCCAGCAGCCTTACACCCACACCCTCAACCTCCCAGAAAAGCAGCGCTTTGAGTTCCGTCCTGCGGAAATCAAATAGAAAAGAGGGATGAAGTTGGCTGATCAATAAAACAGAATTCCCAATACGGAAGTTATTTCAAAATTAATAGGGAAAGAAGTAGTGTAGGAACACGGAGGACAGAGGTTCGTGGTGCGACACCAGATAAATGTGCCTCCGTAGTTCCAGGAGCACTTTCAGAATTACATGCGCAAGATGCAATTTAATTGATTAATCACTTTTCTTTAGTCTTCTCCAAATATTATTTAGCCTTGTTCTTGGCCCTTTATTTTTGCTGGTTCATTCGCTAAAACAAGTATTCCTTCTACTTGACCTAGCTTTCCCATGAAGTTTGCTAGATGAACCCCAGACTCTTGAAGTCCTCCTTCTTCATCAAGTTCTTATCCATCCTGCATTTCATGTACTCGATCTGGTCTTTGCGGCACCTCTTGGGCATGAGATTGTGCCTGCGCAGACACTGGTTATAGGACTCTGCTATGGAGGAGCACTATCGGAAGTGATCGAGAATGAAGGAACCTTTATCAGGAGCTTTCATTAATAATAAATATGCCAAAGAGCGAATCGTACCCTTCTTTCGTGGAACAGCAGTAGTACTCGAAGACTCACAGCTTCTTGCTTCAGCCCAACAAACTTATTTAGTTGCGCTATAGACCTTTCGAAGAGCAAGACTTGCATCAAATCAGATTGCTAGACCTGGAATGGTTTCCCGTTAGATACACCTAGCAACATTACCGCAACATTGGTAAATAAGTCAACTGCTGGGTGGCTGTCGCTATCCTTCTCTCCGAAAATTAGTAGTTCACGTAACTTATTGTTGGATCCATCACATTTACTCACAGACATCGAAACTGTTTGGATTATGCTTTCAATTAATAAACTGTGTATATTCTAACGATAGGAGTGATTGATTAGTTCAGATCGAAGGGTATTGCTTCGCAACTTTTGAAGATTGCGGAGAAGGAGGTAGAGTCTGCGAGAGAGGTAAGGCTGCACGTGATATAGTTCAATAGCAAGGCGATAAAGTTTTACTTAAAGAACGGATTCCAAATCCAAGACCGCTAGAAGGACTATTACAGTCTTTTTGGACAAGATTGGGATTCGTATCTTATGGTAAAGAGGTTAAAGCCGTCCAAAATGGCATTACTATGTCAGTCCCTGCCCCTCCTGGGCCGCTTTTTCAATTGATAAATTTATTCATGATATTTGATACTACCAGAAGATAACTCTCTCTCCCTTTCAAAAAACACACTCCTTTCAGCCTCTATCGCAAGGATAGCATCTTCCATTAGGCCAGTTAGTACTTCATTAACTAGCCACACATCTTATTCTAACGCATCCGAAGCCTTTGATCCAGTCGGCTCAAATCTTACAGTTTGCTCCAAAAATAACCCTAATTTGATCAAAAAATAAAAGGTGGTCGTCAATTATGAGCCCAGAACTAGGCGCGAATCTTAAGTAATGAGAGAGCGATCAAAATACAGCGTTCGGCCGAGCCTGACGAGTAAGTAGATGCCGGACTGCTTCAAGACAACAAGACACTGGTTCCTAAAAGGGAACGTGAGCAGAGTCCTGCCTATCGAGAAGTCGTTCTATTAAACAAATATATTTGGTTAGGATATTAAAAAGAATCTTAACAGAAAGTTCAATATCTTGAATGACATCAGTAGGCCCACCCAGGACTCTGAAACTAAATGCAGGACCAACTAGTTCCTTATCAAGCGCAACGACAGGATCACTGACAAAATTGGCACTCGCTGCTCCGAACTCCCTCGCCGCAAATAAACCGTACTTAAGATCGGTCATAAGTAAGAAGTCCTTAGCAAGATTGTTTGATTTTATTCACAAATCAAAACTTTTACCTGTGACTATCCCCAAAGCGACTGATGTCGTGCTAGAAAGCGAGATGGGAATCAGCATTGATGTATTTGTCGTAGTACTTGGCCATGACTCTGACGGAGTGGCGAGGATGATAAGCCCACGAGACTTTGGTTTGACTTCTGAAGCGTCTAATGTCCCAAGCCATCCTGAACTTGTAGTATTGGAAGGAATAGTTAAGATCGAAGACTGGGATAAAATTTTTGATTGCAAAGATTTTGTATCTTAGGGAGCTCTCTTTCTTTATCTTTTACTTCAGGAAGGGGTAGTCCGTTGCTTTCGACAGATAGAGCATGTCCAGATAAAAGCTGTCGAATAGAATTCCAGCCTCGACCAGGGCCCTGAGTACCTAAGTTTCGACTATTTTCTACTGGACGAGGATGTTGAGGTTGAGGACTCCGCGGTGCTTGTAGAGCCGTTTGAAGATTTGAAGAATGCGTAAGTCGAGAGTTTAATCGATAAGAAATGTTTAAACTCGGGGGTTCAAATAGACTGAGTTCAATTTCGCCTCAAACTGGTTCCTCTATTTGTCCATGCCCTCTATGCTTTTTGAGTTCCTTCTTATCCGCAGAAATTTCATCACTTCTTGCTCATTCGACTCGAAATATTAGTTTAACACCTTCTGCCACACCGACACGTTCATCCCGCAAACCATGTGCAGCCCTTCGATCTACCCCTCAGAAAACATACTGTTCAACTCGAGTTTGTGTAGAATGTGATTGTTGATTCCCGGGATCTAGATAATGTCGATATGCTCGAAGTCAAGCTGCCCCATAAGGAACATTTCCTTGTGAAAGAAGATGGAATTTGTGGATTCGATGATGAGTGGGACGGCTCGCCTGATGTTGTGGGTGGAGTAGGACCTCAGTATAAGGTTGTCGAGGAATTAATAGTACTCTGGTTAATGAGTTGCTATTTTATCAAAATTTTAAAGCACGAGAACACAGTCTATATGATTACCTTTCTAGATGAATCTTTTTCCCAAGGTCTTCTTCTATATCTTATCTGCAATCAGAGGGTGCAGTCCGCAGAGGTAATCTAGCACACTTAGAAGGAAGTTTGTCGACTCGATCCCACTCACATGAAATTGTGAGTGCTGCCAAGAACCACGCACTTACACTTACATCTGGTAGTTCAGAAACAGCAGCACCTTGAGACTGGTCAGAACCTCGTCTTATTAAGTTAAAATGCTAATGATTGAATTGATGAGCTATTAAGGTTGCTAGGAGGGGTGGCTGTTAAGAGCCTAAAGGGCATTGCGCTGGAGCTCTGAGATTTGTAGCCAGTGAATCTACTAGAGTAGAGTCTTAATAAAATCTTTAGCGTAGATGTGTGCCAGCTTCGATTAGATATCATAGAAAAAAAGTTCAAGCAGAACTTAACGATCTAGCAATGTTTAATTGTTGATGCGCAGGGAGGCGTGCTGACGGCAGATCTAGTAAATGACCAGGTCGTGGAGGTTGAGCAGAAAAGATTGAAAGTTTATGTGAGGAGTAAGCTGGCAATTATAAATGATAGGGAGGCCTTCCACACTAAACTTCATGCTGTCCCTAATTCTAGCCTAATAGGGCTACAACTCACTTTATAAGTCATTCTCGTATTATATTTTGGCCTGTCTACCCTTTTGGCTCTAGCATTTCACTTTCTTGAACTACTATAGAACCCTCCTTATGAAAGTAGATTTGCCTGAGTTCTAAGGGCCTGTCACAATGGCCAGAGTGGAATGTCCGCACGTTGATCTTGAGGGCCTTGAATTTAGGAAAGAAAGCAGATGAAATTCCAGCGATGGATAATGCACGTGAAAAGAGGGGTGATGCTTCTTGATGGGGTTAGCCTTATCGAGATAGAGCTAGTTACGCACGAGGAAAGACTTGAGTTTATTGAGGATATTTTTCATTAAATTAGATGGGAAGGGGCCGTAAGGAGGCTGGACTTGATAAGGCGGGGAAACGGGATAAATGCAAAACTAATTTTTTTTTTAAATCGCTCAGAATGCCCAAATTAAATTACTGGAAAATGGTTTAATATCGGTGAAGAAAAAGTTCTTTATAATCCAATATTGCACTCACTGCCAATTCATGTATACCGGCACCCACACCACCTCTACACTTTCTTGCGCCCACTATCTCGGCGCATATGAACTTTTCTGCTAAATTTTATCATTCTATTGATGCCGCTCCTACAAAAAGGACTTAAACTAGTCAATGTGGTCCTTGCGTAGCTCTTTTTTGAGGTTTTCTGTTAATTAAAATTAAGGAAAAAGCTAAACATTGATAGATTAAAGAAGAGATCTGGCGAAAAGATAGAGAGAATGCTAAGGTGAATTGTGAGCGATCAAGAGTATCTGAGTAAGCACTCGGGGCTTAATGTTGCTGACTCTTATTTTAAACTAAAACTTTTACTGGAATACACTGTATTTACAATAATTAAGGAGTTGCTGCAGTTTTGACCTTGTGTACGTATAAAAGCAGTTTTTGATGTTTTTATTGGTGCTGGTGATAGAGATACGTCAGGCCTAGAATGTGCGTCATGGCGTTCCACTGATTGCCCATGATCGTCCACAAGCTAAACACATTCCGAAGTAGGTCGATCTACTGCGCGGTTCGCTCTAGGGCCTTCCGTTTGCATACTGACTTTTCCATTGAATTTAATTAACTTATAATTTAAAACAACGTTAATGTTTAGGAATTAGTACCTGACCAGGCACTATTCTAATCCATACTTGCGTTCTGATCACTCCCCCTCTCTTCGATTCTACAGGCCTAACTTGTAAGCCAGTCCTCGCCAACAGTCTCAGCTTAAGCCTTAGCCCTTGAACAAAGGGGAGAAGTAGGAGGAGATTCAGTAGTTAAAAACTCTGCAGAACAAGATTTCTAATCTGGAAAAGCAGATTCTCAATTTAAAGCGGAATATTGAACAAAAGAAGAAATAAAGTGCAGAAAGATCTGTTGAAAAGAAAAAGAAAGCGGAAGAAGCTTCTAAGCTGAGCGCCTACATGACTCAGTTCGCCAAGCGGTTCTCCTCTTAGAACCTCTTCAGAGTCGACCCCTACTAGGACCAAGACACCATCTATTATGTTAGCGAAATGGTCAGGGCCGTACTTTATTAGCCCAAACTTGTCTTAGCCAGAGACCACATCTTCCAAACGCTCGAGTATCTCATTCAATTAAAAGGGATTGTCAAGCCTCCATAGGATCAGATCCCTACTTTCACCAGTCCTCAGGATCAGTCCTCGCAAGGAAAAATAACTGTTGTCTTTGATTTGGATTAAACTCTCATTCACTGCAATTAAAATATCTCAATGCCTCACGATCTGGCTGTGGACATAGTATTCCCAGGAGGAGAGGTCGCCACTGCAGGAATTAATCTTCGCCCCTTTCTCAAAGAGACATTAGATTTCTTAAGCTAAAAATTCTAACTAATTCTCTTCACTGCTGGCCATAGTTGCTATGCTGATAAAGTAATCGACATAATTGACAAAGATCGCAAAATTTTTAAGCACAGACTGTATCGATAGCACTGCTATCAGACAAAGCAGGGATTCTACATAAAGGACTTAAGAGTTTTAGGACGTGACCTGAGTAGGACGGTTCTAATAGATAACGCGGTTTATTCTTATTACTTTCAGCAATAGAACGGGGTGCCAATAATCCCCTACTACTAAGGGAAGAATGATTTTTAACTGAACAAACTGAAGAAGTACTTGGCAGGACTAGAAGGAGTTAAGGACGTAAGACAAAGCTTGAGGGAGGACTTCAAGCTCGAGGAGTTTGAGGGCTTTACAGACCCTGTCAAGCTTGTTAAAAATCTTTTCCCATATTGGGTCGACAAACTTAAAAATTGAATTATGATTAATATAAGACTCAGTAGACTACTCTTTAGAACTTTAAAGAAAGGTTGTGCCAACTCCCCCAAACCCGATTCCCACTAGTCCGATCCCAACAGGAACATCACAGCCGAACAGGAAAACGAATAAAGCTGTAATTACATCACAAGACAAACGCGAGGAGAGAAAAGGACTATTTTGGACCTGCTGGAGGATTCTGTTCTGGGGCTCCTCGGCGATCTTCTGCTACAACTTTTATCACTACTGGAATAATAGCAGCAATGAAGCTTTAAAGCTTTTCCCATTCGACCTTGCAGCTGAACAATCAGTCTTAAAAATAAACTAGGCATACGATGTACGATAGTTACAAGTTTTACACTAAGCCGGCTGTCAGCAAATTGCTTCCCTCAACCAATATCCATCCACTGCTGCAAACTCCCAAAACTTTACTGCTTAATTTGAGTGGAACTATTATCCACACTGAATTTAAGCTTGGGAAGGGGGCTTAGCTTATTAGGAGACCTTACCTCAATAAATTTCTTTAACAACTTGCTTAATCCTACGAGATTGTTATCTTTACTGACGACGATACGATGTTCGTTAACACCATTGCTTCAAAGCTAGACCCTACTTTTAGAATTTTCAATGGAAGGCTAGGCCGCGAATCCATGGTCATGACCAGGAATGGCTACATCAAAGATCTCGACTATCTAAATAGAGATCTCGGCAAAGTCATTATCATAGACAAAGCCAAATAAGTAGTTCCAAAGCATAATTAGAATCTGATTCTGCTGTCAAACTTCAATGGGAGCGAGGAGGACAATGAGCTGAGCAAACTAGTCCCTCTGCTAAAATACCTGGCCAACCCGAAAGTCAAGGACGTGCGAGAGTAGTTGAAGAAATTCGGATAGAACCCGATTGAAGGTTTCAACAAGCTAATCGATTTACAACAGAAAGAAATAGAGCGGAAGATGTCTTTCTTCAGGGGCAAAAAGAATATGTGAATGCTATGTAATTCCGTCATCACACCACAAACATACTTTAGATACTTTATTTCATCCTTGCATCATTACATTTCTTTCTATCATCATTTGGAAAAACCCCAGCAGCCAATTATTGTACGTTCGCAGGCCGAAGTTCAGGATTGGAACTGCAAACTCCGTCTTCTCTATCCCGTGCATAACCTTCACAATCAGACAACCATTGTGCATGTCGAATCTTGTCCAGATGTACTTTATCTCCCTCGCCTTGATCGAAAAGCTGTGATCCTCAGATGGATTTTTGAAAGAGAAAAGGCCTTAAGGGCCGATGACAGTGAACCTTTGCTCCCATTTCTTTAGGAATTGTGATCTCTTGTAAATGAATCCCTTGGTGTGAATTTTCTAGACTGGGACTTTGAATTATTTCCCTTAAATGGCAGCAGTCTTCTCCAAATTGATGCCTAGCATCTCCAGCTTCAGATTGACGATGCGATAGAACCAGCCGTACTGGAGTGGCAGTCCGTCTACCAATCTCTCGAACTAGACTGCGAAGAAAAGGTCTTCAATGGTTCGGTGGCAAATCTTAATCTTCCTCGACTTTCCTATGATTTCGTCAGAAAGACACTTGATCTTTGTAATATCGATAACGCTGATAACTCCTTTGGAAGGAATTTAGATGGCTCCGTTGCGTAGCTTTGCCTATTAAACTCTCCAATTTTATCCGGTTTAGACACTGATTTCGGAAGTGAAGGTGCCGAGCTTGTCAACTGCGATGTGCACCTCCACAAGCTTCTACCCTCCCTCCTTAAAAACAATTTAATCCTTTATCATAATAATAATTCTACCCTCCTTTACTTTATTATGATTCATTTCATCTGATTGACAACACCAAGTCATCGATCTTCAGGATCATCCTCACCACCTACGTCGCCAGAGTCAGGCAACTCTGAGTCACCAAGCTCGGCTGAATCACTTGCTCCTTTATCATGTCTTCAACCACTCCTTTCTTCGCAGAGATTCCCGCATTCTTTTCACCCTTCTGGTGCCGAGTTTTCAGCTAAGTAACTACGGATATCGGGTTAAAACCTGCGTTTTAAGCCAGAGTGTAGGGGATGACTAACAAGGACTAAGCGTAGGCCCTTAAAATCATAGGATCAGCCCCCGTTAATGATTTCAGGTGCTATTACAATTGATGCGAAACTTAGATCTCTGGGGCAGACCCACCAGGAAGGATAGAACGATTCTTAACCAAGCAACGCAGCACGCATAGTGCATCGTGCAGCGACCGCTAAGCTTAGTCAATCACCAAAGGATTCGACCCCCTCACCAGGATGGAAATAGTCTTGCTCTTATTAGTAGGGCCAACAATCCTGAAGATCTTGTTATCATCAGCGAGCCTGATTTCTGCACACTCATCGGCCTAGCCAAATTTGTCTGGCGTCATGTGGTCGATGTGTGCGATGGGGATGCACCCTGTGGTCTTGCAAATGAAAGGAACGTCTTCTCTCTAGATATCATCAATTACCATTATTCCTTTTTTGGCTAAGAAGTGGAGAGAGAGGTCATTCGTCGAGTCCTTCAGGATGCTCTTCTGAATCAGCAGCACGTTGCATCCTGTCGCTGATATCTTTTTCACCATCTCCGCTATAAGCTTGCGCTACTCCTTCATGATCCTGTCCATTGCTTGGTAGTCCTTGACCACGACTGAGTTCTCAATGTCGGTTTTGGGAGTGGCAATTTGGAATTGGATAAGGGCGATTTTGGCCTTGGATATCCTGGTAGGTCCGCCGCTCTTGTGACTGGGTTTGCATTTTTAAAATACAATCCCGTCTATGATTTCAGTATCGTCAATGGTGCCCCCTAGCTTCTTGACTATCCTAATATCTCTCAAATCGACGTTCTTTGAGTCCTTCTAGAGGATCTTCATGACCGCCTTAACTGCCAGCGGCGACAGCTAGGAACTATTGGCCGACACCACTTTAGATGACAGGGCTGTGTTCACACAGTTTATAAGGCTCTATTAGTTTTCCAGCTCAATTGGAAACGAGAGCCTGTTGATCACTTTCAAGGACTAGTCGAGAGCCTTCTGGAAGCCCTAGGATATCGTATTAGGATGGAGCCCTCTATTTAATAGATTTTAGCAGGCCTTCAAGAGAGACCCTGCAATCACAACCACGGACGTCGTCCCGTCGCCAGCCTCTATGTCCTGAGCCTTAGAAATTTCAACTAACTTGTGAGGGGGTTACCATTTTGGCGGTAGGATGTACGACCTCCATCTTCTGGAGGATGGTGGCTCCGTCGTTTGTAATCAAGACTTCTCCCCTGGAATCTTGGATCATCTTGTCCATGCCTCTCGGGCCGAGACTCGTTCGAACACAATCGGCTATAGCTGGTTAAAAAATCTTAAACCTTTGGCTGCCTGAATGTTGGCCATTCGGACGTCCTTCTCCTTCTAACTCTTGTTGAAAGTCGACGTCTTCTGGGAATTGCTGGGCTGTCCCTTTCCTTAGCTCATTCCAAATTAAATATGTCCTCTCACTCATTTCATCAATCTTTTAAATCTCTTAATCATTCTCGCTCATTCCACTACGCTATCACCGCTCTACGACGAGCTGAGTCCCTTGAGCTACTCGAACTCCGTTTCCTTTCACGACTTATTGACCTATTTCTTCGATGTTGTCCTCTTCGTCGATTACGGTAATGAGGGTGCTCTTCCAGCATTTCCTGGAAAAGCAGCTGTTTGAAGCTGGGACTGACGTGTCGGATGTGCATGTAGTTGCAGTTGCCTCCCCTCTTGCAATTGCCTTCCAACTACTGCTTGCACTTGGCGTTGGTAAAATCGACTACTGGTGAATATTAGGGCTGTATCAAGACGTCCCCGTAATAGAGGCCTTTTATATGGGCAAAGCAATTTTCAGCGTCTGTCTAGCTCACGAATTTGACATAGACGTTGCCAATGAGCTGCGGACTGAGGTTGTCGCAAACCACCATGTCGTCAACCATCCCATATTTTGACACCTCCTTGAATACATCCTCATAGAATTATTCAAAAGTGTTAGTCGCGCGCTCCAGATCACTGTCCGTCACGTTGTTGTGGTTGGCGAGGGCTTAATCGATAGGAGAGTTCGAATATATATGAGGAATCAGTATGGTTTGAGATGTGACGGGATAGTTGTGTCTGCGCTGACACTTGTCCATGTATTTGCAGGCACCGATTTTAAAGAAGAATGGGCAGTTTACTTTGTCTGACTCCGAACCGATCTTTCGTTACAAGTTGTGAGCCATAAAATAAGATATGCTTCATAATGGCCAGATGTGAATAATGCCGTTGACATCAAAGCTCCAAATCCTTTTCCTCCTTTCCTCGAACACAAGGCCGTCGATGACGTTAAGGTGACAGGTTGGGTTAAATTATTGTTTGGCAGACTCCCCCAACTTGCTCATGTTGGTTAGTACCTTCTTTTCATACATTGAGGCTATTCGATTCACATTGCCCTTTTTATTTTTCACCAAAACGTCGGACATTAGATTTTTTTACAGCCAAGTGACCTTTCCTTACTTGAAAATACCTAATTTCTTATCCCATCCCGCTACGAACAGGTCATTGCCATTCCAAACCCCGCACTTCAAGGGGAGTCCTAGCCACAAGTGATGAACAATCTCCATGTTGGTTAAGTTCAAGAAAGATATTTAATTGGTGTGTGAGAAAATGGCGACCATTTTCCCATCTGGAGAGAAGGCACAGCCGTTGACCCATCCCTTAAAGCTGTTTGTTTTGTAATCGAACAGCTAATTATTCGACTCTTCCGCTTTAATTTAAGCAAACAAGCCCTTGTAGGCCTTGTCCTCAAACTATTCTTTAAGCGCGGCCTTTATTAAGTGGAAAGTTACATCTGCAGAACAGACTCCCAAGACCCTGCCGCTGGGATGGAATCTCAGCTCAAGGATCTGCGATTTGCAGTTTAGCAAGTGAGTTGACACCCAGATATTATCAAGCCCTTTAGAACAGATGAATACTTAATGTTTAGCATCCCCCACTGCAAACTTTAGTCCATTAGGAGACCATTGTCCGCAAGTCAGTCCGAACTTATTACTTATCGAGCAAAGCTATCGATTCCATTAGTCTGATTAATGCATTACTTCTTTCAACGTCCTAGACCCACACGACTGCACTGCGGTCGTAGGAGGTTGAGAGGATGTTATTATGGACAGACCACTGGAGAGAGGAGATTTGGTCGGAATGCTATTAGAGGGTGTGGAGAAGTGTCCAGGAGAGGATGATGGGCTAGTGGATTGGCTTGAAGAGTCGTATTTTGTGGTCGGAGAAGGCGAGGGCGACCTTGTCTTGGGCGGGATGGAGAGCGAGTGCCTTCAGCTTTAGTGAGAAGAATTATGGTAAATCTGATTTCATGATTAATTAATAATTCGAGCATTCGAATGATCTTGATCAAAAACCTTGATAAAAAATAGATGGTCCGCATCGTCAACCTGCTAGGTAAGCTCAGCGTACTCGTTTAGCACTTCGGATAGCAGTAGGGCTACATCCGCAAGTGCAAAAGGTTTATTGACGAATTGCTGGATCAGATCGATTGCAGGCTCAAGGACTTTTCTGATGAAGCCACGAAGTTTGAAAGATGATTTTCAATAAAATCGTGGAAGGACCCATTTTTTTAAAAATCTTTAAAGAGCTAAAACCTCGAAATTTTAACCCTCTTTTTTATATATGAACATTCTCATTCAGACTAAGCTTTCGTCCCTCTCCTGCCCAAAATATACACTTCGATTCTCTCATCCTCAATCATCCATCCGCAGATCATCGCTGCACATCCGAGATCTGGACCCCCTCTCCATCGCTTTTCCGATTGAGATCAGATCCCGGAGGAGACGGATGATTAAAGAGGAGAAGTGAAAGGTCGCGCCATCTCAATCTTTAAAATGAGATTGCGCCATACATGAATGGCAGAGGGGATGATGTGACATCAAATCTAGGGATCATAAAATAGGTGATTCCTTCATTGTTCATAATTGGTCTAAAAGGAAGTTAAGACTAGAAGCTTCTGGACCTTTAATCATCCATCATGATCTCAAGCTTATACCAAACAAAAAATCAATCTTTAACAACTTTAATTTTTTAAACACGCAATCAACCGAGGCATTAATTCAATCAAACATACCGTTAACGCTATTTTAGCTGCTTTTCTTGAACTCTCAAGCTTTATTTTTTTTAGCAAAGGTGCTTTATTTCAGCCTCTAATCTCCGCTGCCAGGACTGCTCTCCCAGTTTATTCGCAAGTTCCCACATCTAAATCTAGTCCTTGGAGATTAAGGACTGAGGACGCTGGTCTTTGGTCTATTTCAAGCGAGCTTCTTGCAGTTAATTGTAGGAGTCTTCCAGCTGCTTAAGCTTCTTTTGTAAGTCGAAATTGAGTTTCTTGAGGAAACTATTTTAATTAAGCAGTTAATCGTTCTGGATCTCCATTTCCTAAAATTTTTTATCGTCCAACAGATTTTCCGACTTCGACTCATTCTTGTATTTCTGATTTAGCTATTTCTAGAGTTTTAGTTACTCCTCCAAGAACCTAATTTTGAGGTTGAGCCGACTCTCCAGCTAAACTTAGTGTCTGCGCTTCGAGCCCGAGTCGTTGTCAGAGGACTTATCTGAAAACTGTCTTACGTAGTTCTCGCTGCTCGTCTTCTCAAGCATAAGCAATTAGTTCTAATCCCTCAGCTATTTGGCTCTGGTACGATATTTATTTCTTTATTGTCGAATTCTTTATATTTTCTAAGCGTAAGCAACTAGCAAAATCTAAATCTCCTTTTTGGCTGGACAAGTGCATTTCAAGTCCTTGAGGAGGTTGCTGGTGGTGTCCTTGAGGTTGTGGGCGAGGTTGATGACCCGCATGGTCTTTTGGTGCTAGTCGAGTTGTTTTTTGGCAAAATTCTCTTTGTTTCTTGAGCGAGAGGTGTCTTGTTCCTTATCCTGAAATATGCTACTAGATCTCTTGCTGTTTAGCCCTTCAATTTGCAATTTCCTCATAACGGCTAAATATATCAATTTAAATAAGCTCAATTGCGCTGGTTCAGGTAGTCTATCGAAGTCTTGAAGATGCTCTGATTGAACCGCACGCTCGCCTCCTACTGACCCTCCTCCAACGGCAGTCTCTTGTACGCCTTCGCGTTCATACCACTAATCAAAGAATTCTTTATTTCAGATACCATACTGTATCCTGCTGACTGCTAATTTTCGTAGAGCTCACTTGCCCTCTGCTTCTCGTAGTACTTCTTTTAAGATTAGACTGGCGGCTTTATTATGGATGATTTGACGACGGGAATCTGAAAAAAGTTAGCCCTTTCGGATGGACTGATAGCCTTTTACCTTTTGGGTGAGTGCCTAACCTCTTGCTGCTAATTTAGCATATTCCTATACTCGAAGGCCTAGGCTGGCGAAAGCTTCATTTCTCCGTAACCGAAATCAGCCTCTTATTAATTTTAAATTTATTAGTGTCGACTGAATTGAAGAACCTGATTGGTCTTCGGGTCATTGTTCTTGTTCCGAAAGGACATCACGGTCTTGTCTGATAGAATTTTTGGAGGTTTGGAAAAGCTGGAGGGAATCTTCTCAAAGAAAGGAGCTGATTCTTTCAATTTAGGCTAATCACTTAGGAATTGATTTTTTTTTTGGGCGGGTCTGCTCTAAGCGATTTGTTAAGGCTTTAGCTCATAGGATGGTGGGCGGTATGAAACAGTTGGCTTAGCCAAGGGTAGTTTAATGAGTCCGGTGAGGAATGCTTCGTTTTACCTGCTTTAATACCCCACTTCTTTAATTAATTGCTTAATGAGAGCAAGTCCTATTTCTTTTTTATGGTCTTTGAGCAGAGCTGCATTAATAGGCTTGGCAGCTTCCAAGGCGAGAATTGAAGCCTGGAAATTTTAATGATTTGTGAAAACAGGCAGAAACCAAGGATTATCATAAATCTAAAGCTTTTATTTATTTTTGCCGAGCATGAAGCTTACAGGACTGACCTTCCACTGGCCTTGCAAATTTCGGAAGACATCATGGGAATCGAGCGAAAGAATGAGGTCTTATTCTGCTGCAGCCTTGGCGGCCTGGAAGACAGCGTGGTAGAGAGACTTCAATTCGCTGGTGGAGATGTTTTATCTGAGCAGGATCTTATTAAGACTCTGGATATCATATGGGAAGAGAAGCCGTTATTAAACCTCAGATGAACATTTAGATTAAGATTTTACAATTTGAGTCTCTATGAACCTTGCTTTATCGAATCGCCCTCTCGCGAAGGCCTGGCAGTTCTTGACTTGCACCTTCGAAAGCTGCTCTTTTGGAGATGCAAACAGACTGGGCGTCTGCAGGGAACGGTAGATTTAAAGTGGGCCGAGGGTAGGGTGCTCTTCAGTTGATTACAGTCGATACTCCTTTAAGGGATCATTTTTGCAATTGCCCATAGCCTGGAAGAACTTCTAAATTTAGTAAATTGTGATTATAAAATAAAGGACTGCGTATAACTCGTGGAAGCAAGGACTATGGGCTCGGCCCTCATTCGCATAGTAATTAAATCATGACGGCCTTTATTGGATCAGCACCATTAATTTATTGGCTTGATTTTACAGCCAGTTTAGCCACCCCCAGTCCACCTACTATTAATATAGATATTCCATTGAACTCACTAAACTCGGCTGCAAGTTGTTTCTTTCCATTTAGAATAATAGCATTACGATTCCCCAGCAGAGGGCAGCTAGAATCACAAATGCCAGTCTTTAGGCTTATGAGCTCACTTATCTTTGGAAAATCTTTTTGAACCAGATGAGCGCAGTGGCAGAAACAATCCTCGAGAAAAGATAGAGCACCAACTGTTGTTTGACTGTAGTCTTCTATTGGTTAAGCATGTAGCCTACTGCTGCTCCAGATATTAAGGTGTTTATTTTATTATTGCCCATAACAAAATTTAGTAATTTTAGCACAGTTTTGAATAGAAACACGAATTTGGCAAGGAACAGACCGTGGTCCAGACTGATTGAAAAAATTCCCACCAAGTTTTTTCGGTTAATGGATTTAAATAAAAGAGTCATGACCAAAGCGTGGACAAATCGCAACCTGGCGCCATAGTAGAAGCCGTTCCGAGCCCCTCTCAGGACGCTCACCGTTTCTATTATCAGTCTTTGATTCATTTTAATAAACTAGTATCTTATGAACTACTCCAAGTCCTCGCTCATATGTCCTGATTTCACCAGTCAACTGGTTTGAGGAACGACACGCTCCCTAACAGCCCCACCGAGACCCTACTAAAATGAAACAGCTTCGAGAGGCGGAGTCAGCGATTTCGTTTCCAACTGAGTCGGGACAGCTAGTGGCTCTGTAGCGCGTGAAAAGGAATCAACCCTGGATAACCAAAGGAGTGATTTGCGATAACGGAGACAGGATATTCACTTCAGAGATGAAAAGCTCCTTTGAGAAAAAAAATATTGATAACTTCAAAAACTTCCACTCCCTCAGGCCTGTTCTTAACGCTCACCACCCCAAGCTACTCCTCCCCTCCTCCAATCCCAACCAAGCTCAACTCTCCGATTAGTATGGGCCCAAAACTCTAAACCCTTAAAATTTGGAATAGCTTACTGTAAACCGCCCCACACAAGAAGGCAAAACCGACTTTGGCACCACCATCTGCAAATACAAACAAAATGATAAATTCAACGCGAAATCCATTTACCAGTCAAGTTACAGCAAGTAGTAGCAGTTCAATTTGAAGGCAGATGCCGACTATCTTAAGAACACGCTGACAAAGATGGAAAATAAAATAATCTACGGGAAACTGTCTTAGAAGGCCTACAAGCCCAAGCTAGTCGCCTAGAACAACATGAACCTCTGCTAACCCAAATCTAATCTCCTTAATCAAAAAACCTGGCTTCCTATTAAAGACCCTTCCTTCACAGCACTCAGTAAATGTCTATCTGAGCAGAGTCTTGCCAAAGACATAATGACGAGTCTGCCGCTGAATAAGGGTCTGCGATCAATCAGGGTGATAGGGGATGAGCCGGGAGTGTACCGACACAGACGGGAGGAGATAACGGTAAAGGCCTACAAAGGACTGACTCACAAGTGAAATTAATTATAAAATGGGAATTTGTCCGAAAAGATTATAGCCTAATTAAACTTATCAGCTTTAGCAACTGAGGATGATCGAGCCTGTTGGCAAGGGCTCTTTCGGCATCGTCTGGAAGGTCTAGCACAAGCTCTCCTTATAGCACTTCGCACTCAAAAAGATTTCCAAGCTAGACACCATCATCACTCGCTCCGTCGATCTAGTACTAGACTAACGAGCCATCCTATCCTGTCTCAACTCCAGCTTCATGCCTAGGCTGGTCTGCTCATACCAAGACGACAACTTTCTTTACTTGCTCATGGATTTGGTATAAGGTGTTACCCTTAGAGATTGCCTAACTCAGAATGTTAAATTTTCATAATCACAGTGCCTGACAATAATGGCGTCGATCGTTTCAGTGTTGCAGCATATTCACGAGAAAAATATTGTGCATAGAGACTTAAAGCCTTAGAACATTATATTGACGAGTAAGGGAGTGAGGATAGTTGACTTAGGGATCGCCAAGCGACTCATCAAAGACAAATAGAATGCAGGCTAGACTTCAGGAACTTTGGGATACATGGCTCCATAAACCCTTTTTCGGCAGAACTACTCGAAGACTGCTGACTATTATTCGATGGGAGCAGTCCTTCATTAACTGATGTTTGGTTCATTGCCCTACTAAAGCTGTTTCGCCTAAACTTCAAAAAAAGACATCATGAAAAGACTTATGGAAAATCACCATGAGATCGAGGTATCGCAACTGCCTAAAGGTTGGTCTATCTAGTCGAAGTCGTTCCTGAACGGCCTGATTGCGTTGCGTCCCTTTTTGAGGTTGGGAGCCAAGAATATCAGTTAAATAAAGGAGCATCCTTGGTTCCAGAAATACTTCAAGTGGGATAAGTTCATTTAAGATAATTAAGCGCAGATCGTAGAAATCCCGCCCGAAATTGTAAGCAAAGCTATAAATGTCGATTCTTAGCCCAAGGAGGACCTGCTCAAAGGCAACCAGTTCGACCAGGATCGCGTCAAGGCTCTTCTAAAGGATCACTCCTTATTCAAAGGCTTCTAGTATTTGAACGAGGAGTTGCAGCGCAATACTGCCAATTTGATTCGCCAACGCCATTGATTTAATGCTACCACTTATCATAGTCCCATCGGTCCTGAGTTCCTGCTAATTCAGCCTTTACCGCTAGCAGCTCGATCCCAATTATTTCCTTTTCGACGAGGTGGGTCCCCTCTTTGCGAACAAATTATCTAAGATCGGACTTGAGCCGATCAACAACAGCACAAACAAATACTCCTTGACTAACATAAACCTCTACCCTGTGAAGCTAGGGCCTAGGCATCCAGTTGTCGAAAAGGGAATCGTGATCATAAGGGATATCTAGATTGTTTTCAATGTGACCTTCAACATAAAAGGAGGCAAGAATGTCAGCTAGTCGACCCTCGAGCAAGTCGTGCTGCAGTCGAACCTTACCTATGAGAAGCGAGTGGCCGACGTCGATGGACGTCCTGTGATCCAATGTCAGAATATCCAAGTCTCTCTCGACAGTGTCAAGAACTTCACTAACACCTCAAAGATTTCGCTAAAAAACCCTATAAGCGACTGGCTTATAAACGATGTATTTAAGAACCAACTTCCAGCAGACATTTCTTCTAAATTGAATATCCTCCTTCCCCCTGGACTCAATTCCTACTCTGAAAACTAACTCAACAGATCAATCCCTGCCGACTATAACTACAGCTTCCAAGGCATCTCAGTCGACATTGATCTTTCCCTCAAAGAGTCTAGCATGCAGCCTGATGCACTAATTCTGGGCTACAAAGGAATAAGCGGTGCAGGTGATGACTGCAGTGATTTCTAGCTGCCCTCAAAAAAAACAAAGGGAATAAACTCCTTCATCGGCATGTCTTTCGTTAAAAATCTTTTATCTAATTTCATCGGGCAAGGATACCTCAAAAAAATTAAATTGAATAGGAAGACCTGGCCAGTCTCTTAATTTTCATACGGAGCCAACGCCGTTCGGCAAATCAGCGCAAGCCTCTCAAACAAGCTGAGCGTGCGTGATGAGGTGTAAGTAGAATGCTCGCTAATGTAGGTACTCTAAATGACAGGGAAACAGTAATTCCTTGAGGTAATCCTGAAGCACGAGTGCTCATTAACTAAAGCTCAGTCAGACTAAGTATTAATTAAATTCTAATATGACGGTAACTACTCACTCGTTTTGACTCAAAATGACAACTTTATTAGCAATACCGTCGTAGCTGTTAGTGTAATCCGCGCCAACTTCAAGCTGTCTCCCTTCCCCATAACCGACTAGATTCTCGCCCTTGGATATCTCCAGAAAGCAGTCGAAAGGGGAGTGGGTTTGGGGTGTCTGGGGGATGGAATGCAGCAGCCCTCGCGGAAGAGGACGTACATCCGAGTGGAGGGGGAGTACATCGGGCTGGAGGAGCAGATGGGATTGATTAACTGAGAGGATCGTTAATATAATCATGGAAATAGAGAACGGGACAGTAGTAGTGGAGAATCTAATTCAGGATTTAACCCAGATGCTCGTGCACACCAACTGCAACGACTACTCTCACCGCACCTCCTTCCACTCTGACGCCGTCCCCAATGTCAGTCTAGAGGCTTATATCCGCAGGATTTACAAGTACACGCACTGTCACTCGAGCGCGTTCGTGATGGCCTTGATCTACCTGGACCGAGTGCAGACCTATCAGTCGGGAATCGTGCTCACTAGCAAATGCATCTTCCGATTTTTGATTACAGCAGTAGTGGTAGCCATCAAATTCAATGAGGATCATTATCGGGATAATCGATATTACGCTCAGGTGGGCGGTATCCATTTGTCGGAAATGAACCTGCTGGAAAACTAATTTCTGCGCCTGGTTTAGTTTAACCTCGTTGTGCAGCCTTAGGAGTTCGACGTTTACCAATCCAAGCTCGCTCATCGCGACTGACTCCGTGTATATAATCATTCCATCTTCACATCGACCAGTAAAAATTCCACAGCGCCACTCCCAGGACTCCGTAAACCGGCAATTCCAGCCACCACTACCCCAGCTTGGGCAGCAGGATTCCACTTTGGACTCTGTAGGAATCCCAGCCCTTTTTGTTTCGGTAGGACTTTTCCTTAAGAACGATATTGAGGAGGAAGAGAGTGGACCAGACGAGGGCCAGAATGCAGTAGGAGCAGGTATGTCCACCCACCACTGCGAATGAGCCGTAGATCATCATTTACCCTAGATAGTTGGGATTCCTGGTTAGTTTAAAAAAGCCTTAGCTGATGAGTCTGCGCTCCTTCTTGAGGATGGTGTTCTTCTGGTAGTCCGAGCCGATCATTAGCACGGCCCCCGCCACGTACAGACCTATGCTCGTGGCCATCCGGCTCCAGGACGGATCGTTTATCCCTTCCCCAATTGATATCAAATAAGGAGTCACCCAGTATAAAACTAAAACAATGTTAACCAGAAGAATCGAACCGATCGCTGCCTCCCTCATAAAAGTCTTGTCTCCGAAAAAGTAGTCTTTGATAATCCACAAAAAACCATAGGATCCGTGCAATAAGGCGTACAGAATTAGCCCCGTGGAGTAGTTCTCAAAGTAGACCATCAGACCTAAGACGTAGAACAGAGTGGAGCCTTTGTACAAGTTGATGACATGGCGCATGGGGAGCAAGGGCTTGCCTCCGAAATTGTAGAACACATACTCCTGAAGTTTTTGTAGTTATTACATTTATAATTTGTTCACCAAATTTTGTTCTTCCCCTGCAGAGTCCTGACTCGCCTCTTATGCCTTTATTACCTGGCGGCTGCTGACTACAGTCGCTTTTCTGCAGTTGGTTTAACCCGGGCCTAAAGTTAAGGATATTTTTTGAGCAGACTAAGGTTTTATCTCCTCCAGCTGAGGCCTCTTCGCAAGTTGGATTTTAAGATAGCTAGTTCCTTGTTCTTTCTCTATTTTTAATAACGAGAACTTACCTTCATAGCCAAGATTGGCTTGGCGAGTTATCGGAACCTTCCTTAAATCTATTTACTTTCTTTCTACCTTACTTTTCCGATCTGGGAAATTGGGGCCGGCTGTAGAGTAGAGGGCTTGTAGAGGCGGAAGCAGGCAATCTTGGTGGGGCCCTGCTCATACTGACTTTCCAGCTCGAATTTGAGTTTGCAGACGACAGAGTTGGGGTTGCGAATCTCGGAGAGAGGTAAAATTAATTTGATTTCTGAAAGGTCTTGGCATTACTTCTAAATAGTTGCAACTAATCTACGGTTGAGGCTCTACAGCTGATTTCTGTTCATCTGGCCCTGAGATCGATGTCCCCACGGAATATTGCTCACCATGCTCCACCCCTCCCCCTTCCGCAGTCGCAGAGTCTATGCGAAGTCCAGGTTGGCTATGACAGTATTGCCGTAGTGCTCAGTCCTGCCATGACGAGTGGTGCAGAATGGAGAGGAGTCGCCCTATTGGACGCCGACCTCTTTGAGGTTTTGGCGGCAATTATTGATTGCCTTCGGAGAAGCATCCCCCATTATAAGTTTGAAATCGCTATTCGACTACTTGTTCGGCAGAAGATTATTAGAGGTTTTCCATAGCCTCCAGCTCCCGAGATATGTTAATTTTTACAAATTTCTCCTGAGAATTGCTCCGCCTGACATCGCTAAGGCTGTCAGTCCTAGAGTGCCACACCCGCAGAAAGGGTCGATGATTTTACTCCCGCTTTGGACCATTGGTTTGACGATGTCGGCTGCTATTGACTATTTGAGGGGACCCCACCCGACTACCTTTTTCCATCCGAACTTGTGAAGGGACTCTCGAGAAATTGGAAGTTAGAATTTGTAGTGTTAGCCGACTGTAATAAGGAGTGGCATTCGATCTTCGGTGGCAATCAATGCAGTTGATCTGGATTATTGATTGCTCACTCTGGGCTTGAACTTTTTTCTAATGAATTGGTCAGCTAGGTCTTTGAGCAACGCGTCCGCTATATCATCTCGCTCATTTCTGATAAAGATTTCAGGCTGATAGTCAAAGTGCGCGTTGAGAGGAAGACTCTCGAGTAGGTAAGGCAGTTAGTAGGGATTGTTAAAGTACGTGGTCTTAAGGAGGAGAGAGATCTAATCGACGAAGAGTGAGGAGGCGAGTAGGTGTTGGAGCTAGAGAAGAGAGAGCCATTTGAAAGGCAGGTGGGAAGGAAGGTCGACTTCCTTTCCGAGGGCACTTTCCAGTCCAGGAACTGCTCGCAATATGAACCTAAACTTATTCATAATATCTAATCATCCGAATTTAGTCGCCGTGCCCTAGAACGTTCGCTTCACGTTCACCCGAATTCCTCGAGAAAGTCGGTGCTTCCGCGGATCGTAATCCTACTCCTTCTTAAGCTACTCGTACGCCTACGACATCTTCCGAGACGCCTAGGCAGGCTTCCCGTCGAACCGCACGCCTGAACTGCCTTCAAAGACACTCTTCTTGCCCTGTGGAACTTCCTTCTTGGGTGCAGGTTTTTCAGGTTCAACATAGTCAAGTGGTGCTTCGAAATCAGTAACTAATGCAGTATTAATTATACAGCAGGCCTAATAGTCGTTCTTAGGCCTGATTTCGACGATGTCAATATCGAAGGTGGTCTTTTTGGAGCGATCCCTGAGGCCGATGGTAATGGTGTCACCCGCATGCAGACAAGTAAAGTTCCGCAGCTAGTTCTAAAGCAGGGCCTTGGGGTTGGGGAAGTTTATGAATTATGTTTTATGTGGTCTGAACTTCACAAAATTACCTTTCGGCATGTCTGTGATCAGAGTGATGCTCACTTTCTGTCCATCGAAGAGCTACAATTGCCGAAACATCCAAGAGGGAAGGTAGCACATCCCCTCTTCAGCCACAAACTCCAGCACGCCGCAATAGGTGTGTCGGCCCATGAGGGGATTCTGGATGCAGAAAATCATGACTCCTTTGAGATTAAGATTGAAAGTCTTCTGGAGCATGGAGGATGGGAGGAGTATTTTATCCCCGTAGTCGATATTCTACCTCCCACAGAAGACAGAGGGATAGGCGGTGAGAGACTAGAAGAGGATGGGGGCTGTTCTCCTGGCGATTCCTTCAAGGGGATTTGAAAACATCAAATATTAATTAAAAATGAGTCACGGTTTATCCTTATTATATATTACACTACTTCTAAATTAATGAGTCTTAAGCCCAAAGAATTCGATTTGCTCTACAAGCTGGTCATCATCGGCAAATCAGCCGTCGGCAAGTCAGCCGTCATGCTCAAGTTCGTCTCCGGAGAGTTCAACGACAAGTACCTAACCACCATCGGAGTCGACTTCAGATTCAAAACCATTGTGAAAGCTGAGAAAAGGGTTAAACTGCAGATCTGGGACACAGCAGGCCAGGAGAGGTTTAACTGCATAACTAACACATATTACAAAAGCGCGAACGCTATCTATCTGGTCTATGATATCAGTAACAAATAGTCGTTTAACGAACTTCAGAACTACTGGCTCGAGGAAGTCAGGCGATACGCCTAGTCCGACTCACTTCTAATCCTCCTTGGCAACAAGTCAGATCTATAGTCTCATCGCCAAGTCTCCAAGGAATAGGGGCTCTAATACGCTAACAAAAATGGAATGATGTTTTTCGAGAGCAGCGCTAAGGACGGACAAGGGGTCCGTTAGGTCTTTGAGGAGGTGGTCTAACGCCTCATGAACATCAACGAGAAGGGCAAAGTTTAAAGGCAGAAACTCTAAACTCCCCCGATTTAAAAGAAGAGATGTGCTTGCTGAAGATATTTTATTATGGAAAAATAGCGCGTCTTCATTGTAGGAGTTGGCATGACCAAGTTTATCAAGCCGAGGTAGGGCAACCCCGACTACCCTATCTTAGCTAAGCAAGCAGTTAACCGCGCATTAAACGATGCAGCACTCCCGTACTCGCAGATCCAGGCGGCTGCAGTGGGTTACGTTTACGGGGACTCAACTTGCGGACAGAGAGCTCTTTATGAAGTTGGGATGACAGGACTACCTGTATACAACGTGAACAACAACTGCTCAACAGGGTCAACTGCACTATTCCTGGGTGCAAACTTGATAAGAGGTGGAGTGCACGACATTGTGTTGGCTCTAGGTTTTGAAAAGATGGGTAAGATTTTAACAAGAGCGGGGGTCATTAAGCTCGAAGTACTTGGACCGGACTAACCCCATGGACAAGATCTTCACCCGAACCACCTAGTTAACCTAAATGACTAAAGCTCCATTCGCACCGCAGTTCTTCGGCAACGCTGGAATTTAGTATATGAAGCTATACGGCGCCAAGCAAGAGCACTTCGCCAAAGTGGCCGCCAAAAATCACAGGCACTCTCTCAACAACCCTTACTCACAGTTTAGAGACGGACATTCGGTCGAAACCATCCTTAAGTCTGCGCATATCCACGGCCCTTTGACGAAACTGCAGTGCTGTCCGACAAGTGACGGAGCTGGAGCGGCCATTCTTTGCAACCTGAAGAAGGTGAAGGAATTAGGTCTTGAAGATCAGGCAGTTTAGATTTTGGCCATCTAAATGGCTACAGATAGGAAATAGTTCACTGATAGTCTTATCAATCTGATCGGTTTCACAATGTCCAAATAAGCTGCCGACAAAGCCTACAATCAAGCCAGAGTCACTCCCGACCAGGTCGGAGTCGTATAGCTTCATGATTGCTTCAGTGCCAATTAGTTAGTCACATACGAAGCTCTCGGACTATGCCAAAAAGGAAAGGCTGCCTAGTTCATTGATAAAGGGTTAAACACCTATGGCGGAAAAGTAGTTGTTAATCCCAGTGGAGGCTTAATTTCAAAGGGGCATCCGTTAGGAGCCACGGGTTTGGCACAATGCTGTTAGTTAGTTTGGCAACTTAGAGGAATTGCAGATAAGAGGCAGGTTAAAGACGTTAAGGTTGCACTTCAGCATAACATCGGATTGGGAGGGGCGTGCGTAGTGGCAATCTACAAGAAGTTGAAGTAGGGAAAGAGCAGGGGAAGCTCAGACCCGGAGGCGCTGGAGAAGCTGTAGGCACAAAAAGCGTCGCTGTGAGATAAAAATTCAAAGTAAATTTAGGCTTGGGAATTTGAGGCGGTCAAAGGCGAGTACCTTCTTGAAAGACTTGAGCTTGGGCTATTTGATGCCTAACTTCTCGACTTCGAGCAAGATCCTCTTCTTTGGGTTCAGGCCGTTTGAGTCCTCCCAAACTTTCTTGAGCACCTGGACTGAGTTTTTTCTGGTTGGAATGATGCCAGTCTCTGGGAAGAACGGCAAGCTTATAATGCTCTAGTATATATTCAGAGGCTTCACCACAAAGTTTAGCTTCTTCACTGACTGGACTTTTTTCTTTGGGCTTGCGTTCGCTGCATCCTTTATCGGCAGTTTTTCTACCGTGATTGCTCCCTTGCGCTTTTAAGTCTGCTTGTTCACCTCTTCTTTGAAAAGGTTGCTCATAGGGAAGTTGGCTTTGTAGTATTCCCTGCCTATGATACCTTCTTGAATCCTTCTGCGGACGTATATTTAAACGAGCCTGAAACGCTACTCCTCCAGGTAGAGTTGTCTTGCAAGCTGTCTTCTCAAGTTCCCTAAATGGAAACTCTATTTAATAGGAGAATGATTGAGTTCAACCAACTAAAGGATGCAATGCAGTAGATTTTAGGCGAAGGAGTAGTAGTCAACGTGTGTCAGATACTATCCTTTGGCCTTGAGAGCACTTGAAGTGTGGAAGCCTAGCTCCAGAGTATAGGCGTGGGCGATGTTGAAAATGCTGTGGGCAACTACTCTGGCGCAGGCATCCTTGTTCAGCTCCTGGGCCTTGTCGCTCTTCATCTACTTCTTGGAAAAATTGCAAGCTTCGTGCTAGAAGTTGGGATCAAATTTTTAGAGAAGTTTTGAGAATAAGACGTTTTAGCAATGCATCTCCAGGTCATTCAATGCGTTCCCATACACAAAGAAGCTCTTGAAGGAAGGGTGTCCATGCAGGTCGAAAAACATCAGTGGCTTCTGTCCACTCTCCTCCAAGTATTACATCAATCGCTTGACTGCAAAGATGGTCGGGTGCTTCTTTTTGCTGGGATTTCTGTAACATCGATTGAGGTTGACGCCGTTAAGGTCCATGCGGTAGTTTCCATGGTACACGCCGTCAGGGTTAAGCATGGGAATTATCCGAAAGACGAAATTTGCCCTTAGTATCTATGATTTTGGGTTGTGTTAGTCCAGCAGAAGACTGATCAAGTACTCGGCTAGATATGAGGACGGAGTTTATCCGGCATGTACTCTCGCAGTTATAAGAATCTGACTTTTCCACTTCGCAAATCTCCTTGGCGCGCTCCCGAAGTTTAATATCTACGGAAAGGAATTGTCCTATTATTAAATGGAAAAATTGTCAGAGATGGTGAACATGTAGAGCGGCCTGTTCTAAACAGAGTAACCAATAATATCAGCGGAGCAGTAGATTTTAGGACGATGCTTAAGCGCCCATCTAGGAATTTCCAAGTATCGGGAGTAAGGGTATGGGTGTGAGAAGGAAAAATATACTGTTTAATCGAAGCTAAAGTCGAACTAGAAATGAATGTCAGCACGGTCTGAAAAAATCTTGTCAGAAATTTCACGGTTAAAGAGCTCCTTTCTAGCCTTTTGTAATTTTACATCGACTCTCGTCGGAAGTGAGGCGCGTACTGGTCGACCTACTCCACATTCTTGAGCAAGTACACTGCTCGGACGAAGAAGCAGAGCTTGCCATGTGCCCCCCGGACTAGGAAGTGGAAGAATGATTTTTGAGAATCCAGTTATTAATTGTCAGTGCCGGCCTAAAGGCGAAAGGTTCCATTGTGCAATAACTAGGCTTTTGCGAGATTTCCTGAGTCGAAGTCCGAGGAGATGGTAACTCTGTGAGGATTTTCAAAGTTAAAAGTGTGATGTTTTTTTATCATAATTAAATAATGAGGACTCAAATCAGGTAAAAGACAATGCAGAATATTCACCTGCTGGCAAGCGAGCGGCTGCGGCAGTACTCGGTGAATCTGAGCGGGAGTCGCGGGACGAGATAGCGTGCGAACCTAAATGAAGCTTTGCTTATCCTGTCCTAACTCTTCGGGAAGGATTAAACGGACGAATCGCGAATAACGCTAATTAGAGAGATTATCAAATACATCCGAAAGTACGTAGACTTTAGTCAGATTTAGCTCAATAATGAGGCCAAACATCCATCTCCTAAAGAAACTCACTCTTCCCATCAATAGCTTCCCCCGCCCCTCTCCCTAGTCCCCCTTCTCGGAGGCGCCACTCCTACTCCACTCTTCCTTCCCGTCGAAAACAACAACCGAAATTCCCTCCCCCTTGGCAAAGTCGATGTGGGTATTGACACTCTCTTCATTAACGAGAGTGCCGAGGACTAGTTTACGAGCAGTCAGCTGTTCATGAACAGAAACTTATAAATGTACAACTGCGCGGCGAATCACGTGCATGCAAATTAATTTATAAATTAATTAGCAAACCAGCTGTTTTAATTAAACAGGTCACACATCGAATTTCTGAAAAGTATTTTGGTCAACAGAATTCTTCAAATCCGAGACCTAGCCCAAAAACGAAGTAGACTAAATCATCTCTCTTCACCAGCATTAGATCGAGTCCACAGGTCGCCTCATCCTTGATAAATTTAAAAATTACAGGACAGATGTCGTCCGCAAATTAAGCTTTTACTAGACTCGCCTCTAGTAATAGCGCAAAAAAGTAAAGGAAAGTGCGCCGGTGAAGAGGAGCTTCCAACAGAAGAAAGAGAATGCTGACGCAGTGGGAATCTAGGACTTCAAATTCAAAGAACAAAACTATATATATTCAATTAAGAAGCTTTAGGATGAGGCCAGCGCATTTAGGGCCAGCCACTTCTAAGAGGTAAAGCGGCTAAAGGACTAGAACGCCTAGCTCATTTTCCAAAATATATCCAAAGCCAAAGAAATCACTCTGCTCAAGGCCTAGGTATAACGACTCAGTTCCCTCTACGAAAACGTACATCGCTATGAGGAGTATTACATCTCCAAGCTTAATGAGGCCGTGGTAAACCTCATCCGAGTCAAAATAAAAAACAGAAATCTCGAGCAGAAGATGTTCAAGCTGTAACGATAACGGGAGTGGCTTTCCAAGGACAACATTACTTAGCTTATCGAGGCTGAGATCAACAAGAATAATATATTATCTGAGATTGTAAAGATCTCGTTGAACAACAGTGTGGCTTCAGTGATGTAGCGCGTACTGATCTAGGAGAAGTAACCCGAACAGCCTCTCTAGCATATAAGGCTGACTTATAATGAAAACAAAATGCACTTCAGATAGCCTCTACAGAAGATAATTTAAGTTGACTAATTCGAAGAAAATATCAATGAAGATATCAAATTGGTCGAGGCCTAATTCTATACCGACCTAAGTGAAATAGAGTCCGTCAAGTGGACTCATTAATCCAGAAGTTTCAAAACCAATTCCAAACTCGTGTCCTATTTGAATTAAAGCAACCATCAGGCCGATAAAAGGAGTTAAATTGGAAGCTACAAGTTATTGAACAAGGATAAAGAAAAGACCAAAGTAAAGAAATCGAGCAAAAATTTATAGAAATTCAGAACCAATTTTTTCAAAAGCTCAACTGAGACTGTCATCAAGATTTCCTAGCCCAAAATTAACTAAAAAAAGAGCTACATGCGTGTCTACAAGGCTAAAACCATTTAGGTATCACGGAGAAAGAGTCAAGATTAGCTAAGCAAAGAGTAACCCGGAATTCACCCCAACCAGATAAACTTCATGTTTTTCGAAGATCAGCCCAGGCTTAAAAAATAGTATCTGAATGCCATTCCGAACGAACAGCAGATTGACAGGAAGAGTTAGAGAATAATGTCCTCATTTCGGTCTTAATTCGATAAACCCACATAAAATAAGCTGATGATTCAGTCCTCAGGCATCAAACAATAGTCCCTCAAGATCAATAAGGAGGTAAAACCGAGCATAAACTAAAAGTCAGCTGTGAATAGCAGTATTTCTCATGTCTAAAAAAAGTCAAAGCAGACCAGATAATCAAACATTCGAGCACAGCCAGTTGCTTAAGTTAACTAAACAGATAAGCGGCAGATTAAATTCAATTAGCACTGCTCATCGTCCTTGCATTCATTCCCTAAAAAGTCAAAATTTTACAGTCACTTTGAAAAAACCATCTAGAAGACTTAGCCCTCTTTCCTCAAATCTCAATAGACTCAGACCTAAACTCAGCCTACTCAAGAAAATTATTAATCTTAATAGAGGCCACCCCAAGGCATACTCTCCCAGAACTAGGTGTGTGAGCGAAAAAGCATCTTTAGCGTAAAGAGCCAGACGGATTAGAACTTTATCATGGTAATTTTGGAGATGTTTGCGGATGAGATCGTGGCGATTGACAAGTGGAGCGAGCTGAGCAGAAAGGAGAGACTGTAAACAATCAAAAAAATACTAGCCAAGAAACGCTTACATGGCAATAGTATGATCTAAATTAACATGCGCAGCCACCACAACGCCTAAAACCAGATTTCTAAAAATATGAAGTAGTCTCCCCCCCGTCCCACCACTCAATACCTAGCCATCTTCGGGACTGACCTCCTCTCCCCACCCGAAAAGTAGTTGGCTGCCACCTTATCCTCATTTAATGACTTCAAGATCTTTAATAATAGGAGGCATGCGAACATGACTCCTTAGGCAATAATGAGACTAATAACCGAGCATAGAAACTGCAAAAAAGGGGAAAAAGAGATTTGCAAACATCTCCTAAGACTGTACAACCGAGTCATAAAGGCAACGGAAAACAGGAGTCTGCTGCGAATGGGAGTGCAGCGTATCGAAAAGATATGAGAGTTTCAATCAATCAGATGCCTTTGCGCAAGTTGAAAAAAGCACCACTTAACTTGTGTTTTTCCTACTAAATTTTGCATATGTTTTAGTATAAGTCTTACAACATTTGAAACCTCTTAAGGCTCATCCGGAGCTCTAAGTTCTTCTCTCGGCCTAAGCTTCCCATAACCTGGTTAAGAGTCTAATTCAGCCCCGTAAGCCTTCGCTGGATAGCCAGCTCCCTCCACTCGACACTCTTGCACTTTGGCCTGAGTTTGCCCTTGTTTTTGTAGTCGGATTCGAAAAGTTAGACTAGCTTGCCGACTACGCCTTGATAAGAGCTGTTTGTAGTAGAGATAAGCTTGGATAATTATTTATTTTTAAGCTCTTCATATACCTAACTAAGCTGTCTTTAACACTCCGCCAACTCAAACGGCAGCCGCTGACTGGCCTTCGTTGAGGACTCGACCAGCTTACGGAGCTTGGAGCAAATTAGTTATTCGGAGAGATTTAAGGTGTTGGAGTTGAGAGGGAAGAGCTAGGGCAGGAACTGGAAGGTGTTCAAGATCCTGCGCAGACAATTTTGAGCTGATGAGCTTTTTAGTGTGCATTGCTGAAACAGTCTTAATATAATCTTTACTTGGTCCTGGAGGAGTTTTAAATTTTCTTCTTGCAAGGAGTCCTACTTTTTCACCCCGCTCCTTGTCTGCAAGCTCAGGGCCTGCCTTACTCGATGCAACAAATCTCCGCTCGACTGGCTCTACTGAGGCTGCTGCCTTTTTTTACGATACTGGTACTTGAGGTGTATAATTTTGCGCTGTCGGTGGATGAGGGAAGCGGTTTGTATGGTGTAGTTCTTGAGGACAATGAAGCTGATGAGGAAGAGACTCAGGCTCGACGCTGGACATATTTCAAAGAATGATCTGAATGATCTATAGAGGGTCTAAAGAAGATCTGAAGTTATGATACTGCTGGGGCTGTCTCAATATCCTGACTGATCCTTTTCATAATGCATCAAGACTAGTGCTTTATTGATTGTTGATACATGGAGGAAAATCAACCCATCAAACCCTAGAGTGAGCCCAACAACAAACTCTACGCCAGCAACCTCCCCCCCTAGACAACTGAGTCTTAGATACGCTAAATCTTTTCACCCTACGGCCAGATTCAAGACGTCAAACTCAAGCACAAGCCCAATAACAATACTTACGTCTTCGTCGAATTCAAGTCTGTCGATGAGGCTTCCAAGGCACTTGAAAAGTCACTTTTTTATCAGTCTAAAAGACACTAGATATAGGGATAGAGACCTCCGCGTTGACTTTGCCAGAGGGCATAGGCACAGCACCACTAAAAACAATGGCCAAGGCTGCTACAATTGCAAGGTACCTGGACATTTCGCTAGGGAGTGTCCCAGTCTTAGACAAGATTTCAGAAGAAGAGAGAGGTCTCGCAATTCTCGCTCAAGATCACCCTACGATAGGAGAGATAGGCATAGGTAATATGACTACAGAAACAAAGATAGAGATTACTAAAGAAGAGACAGGGATTTTGACTCGGACAATGATAGAGGTCGTAGATACGAGACCTACGATTACAAAGAGCGAGACCGCTATGATCGGGGGGGCTTCAGGGACAGGGAATTCGAGAGAGACAGGCCCCGAGATTACCCTCGCGATCGAGATCGTGATCGCTAATACAGTGATAATCGGGAATACCGTGACTACGATGATCCCAGACGAAGAAATAATTTCCCTGATAGGAGACAGCCTATGGCATATCGGCAACGCCACTGGGATGACAGGAATGATAGGCCACATCGCCCAGACATTCGTGATCGGCCAGATAGATTTTAGGATAAAGAATTCCGAGGCGGAAAGGGAATGGAACAGAAAGATGTTCGGAGGCCTTAAAAACGGGACTAGCCTGGAGCAGTCGTAGCCCCTGCTGAATATTGACATAATTATGATCACGAACGTTTAGAACGCCTATAAGAACATCAAGAAGTATCACCTTGATAGTAGAGATCTAACTAGACACCGGAAAGTTTAAGCAGGAGCTAGAGACCATGAAGGAGCAAGTCTAAAAGATTTAGGCTAAAGCTACCAACAACATTAACAATGGTCTCAAGAGGTCTTCCTAGGAGGAAAAGCTCAAGGTCAAGAGCGAGGAAACTCTGAAGCTAAAGAAGGAGGAAATTCATTCCAAAAATCAGAATATTGAAGCCATCTCAGGGGCCATGAAGGAATGCGTGGCTAAATTGCGGCCAGAGGTCCTAGCTAAATTAGATGTCCCATAGGAGAGCGTGTAAGTTAATGCACTGAAGCTGCTGTTTACTGTGATTTATCAGGAGCCAGAGGACTATTTCAGCTGGGAATTCATGAAGCAGATTCTAAAGAAGAACGGATAAGATTTCAAAGCAAGGATGGCTGTTTTGAATTTGAGGGGAGGTTTCACTAATAAAGATGAAACAAATTTACTCAAGCTAAAGAACCTGGACTAATTTGAAGACAAGGCAGTTAATGACAGCCAGCTAATCGAAATCCTCGACTGGGTTGATTTCACGCTTGAGGGCATCAAGTTGTGGCATTAGAAGGAGACTCTCTAACTCTAGCTCAACAAAATCAAGCGCAGAGTCGCCTTATCAAGCATGATGGAAATTACTGATAATCCTGAATTCTGGACTGAGCTGAGCAATATAACGAAGGATGTGGATGACTCCCTACAGCAGGTGCTGACGAGTATAAACGGACTGCAGATTAGTGTGAAGAAGGCCTTTAGCTGATGACATAAATAATTCCATTCAAATGCAAGAAGAGGACTAGGTCTACCAGTAGGCCAAAAAGGTTTCGGAAATGCTCTTAAATGTGAAGGCGCGTCGATTAGCTTTGATGGTCGAAGGTTTTGAGAAGCAGGCCAGCTCCTAGATGGAGGAGCCTCTCAAATCATTTAACAACAGCAAGCACTAATAATTTTAGAGCAACTGCAGCACAGTTCGCACTCTCATTAGATAGCGCAAGGTTAAATTCGAGCGGGCGATCGAGGAGATCGAGAGCTGTGTCAAAACATTCTAATAAATCTTGGAACAGATTCAGGAGAAAAAAAACTAGCTGGACGCCTAGTATGACGCCTGCAGGGAAATACTATCCTTATAACGCTAAAATGCATTGAAGGCCTTCCGGGACTGGGCCCATTTTATCAAGGACCAGGAGATTTAGAGGGCAAGCGCTGTTTGAGTAATCATTTTTCCAACTGCTCGATTTGTCTCAGAAGAATTTGCTGCTGCTCCTTAGGCAACAGCAGCGCCTTTGCAACTTTGAGTGCTATATTTTTGGTTTAGTATAAATCCAGCTTGAAGTCCGTCATAAGAATCCAGAACTAGATGACCTTTTTGAAGACGACTTAGTGATTATCTAGTTTGGAATGCTTGATGGAGTCAGTTAAAAAAAGTTTCCAGAAACTCACTTCCCGCCAATTTTCATCAGCTCGGAACCGCTAGAGTAGACTGACCTTTTTATTTGAAACAGTTACAAAGCTTTGGATCTTTCTTAAAAGCTAGTAGCTCGGGATTATGTTACTTTTTATGTACTCCTCCTTCAGCAACTCAATACTCCTCTGCAATTCTTCGAACTGCTCTTAGCTAAGACTCTCGGCCTAAAATCGCTAAAGGAACTTCTTTTACTCTTGTCTGAGCTGCTAAAAATTTTAAGAGGGACTCTGCCCCAAGTATATTCTTGATCGCTATTTCCACCACTTGTCAACCCTAAACTCGAATCCAGCAATTTATTTATTTAGGGCGATCCCATTGAAGACCAATTGCTCTTCTGAAGACTCAAATCTCTGCAGCGAGGAGTTGATATCATACTGCAGATTTCTAATGAAAGAGACCTAATAAATGCATAGATTTTTGAGGAGGTCGAAGGAGTGGTGGTGGGCCTGTTCTAGGAAGCGGTTGAGGTGGTTCTGGAAGGTGTGTAGAGCGGTTTCGTACTCGGGGAGCTTGAGATCGTTGTATTTCTTGAAGGCCTCCTCGTACTTTTCCTGAAAATTCATCTGCTAGCTGTAGATCTTTTCCGACTGCTCCATCTATACTTTCTACCCCTTCATTTTCCGGCTCAGTTCGAGAGCAAACAGCTTCTAGTCTCCCTCCCTCAGCATCCGCTCCCGGAGGTCACTCAGCGTTTGCACCGTGTGCTGCTCCTTACGAATGTTCCGCTATTGTCGTCGGATTTCCTAGTTCATCTTGTTTATGTCTTGTTGAGCATTAGAAATAAACGCTTTCAAGTGATCGAGCGCAGCTGTATAATCTTTGGTCAAAACGGAGGCCTGAATGGCCCGCTGCTTGACGAGCATCCTCAACTCATCGTTGATAAACTAGGAATTTGAATGTTTGAGAGGAGTGAACATTTCACACTTCTGGACAATGGCCAGCAGCGATAGGATGTAGCTTTCTTCGGCGGATAGTCTCGCTTGCAGACACTACTGATAATGCTGGAGGTCTTGCAGCCTGCGCTTCCCCAAATCCAATCCCTATTGCAATTTATACTTCATTATGCTGTAACACTCTCACCAGATATTTTAAGGAACTCATTTACGAAGACTCCCTTGAACTCAGGCCCGCTTTGAAGCACCCCCTCTCCTCAGGTTTTTCTCTAACAAGCCTAAGGCAAACTCCTATTTACTCAGAGAGCCCATCACAAGGAGACGGAGAAGGTGGAGAAGGGAGGCGAATAGGAGGAAGAGGAAGACTACGGTAGCCAGTGGCGATAGACGAAGAAGTAGCTTGTAAGAGGGTTTGACGTGAAAAACACTATGGAGATCCCGAATGTAATGGAGTGACAAGCCCTTCGGGTAAGAGGCCTATCGAAAGAATATAAAACTAGGAATTACAAGGACCACTATAAGAAACGGGCAATAGGTTATTGTAATCCCCAAAACCATCTCTGCTCAGACCTACTTCGCTATCTTCGAGGACATGAAGAAATAGCTGGAAACCGTCTGGAAGTCCGGTGACAAGGTCTCCGCCCTCACAATCGCCATTCAAGCCACCAAACTCTTGCATGATACCTCGAACACTCAGTTCCAGGCTGTCAAATTCGCATACGTGATAGATATCGTGGAGCGAATAGGACTGCTGGTGTTCTAAAGGATAAAGTCGTTAACGTACCCAAGCTACCGGCCCTAAAAGCTCAACTAAATCACGATTGCCAACATTGTTACAACAAACGTCCCCTAGTCCGCCCAATAGATTTGTCGGAATTGGCTCATAAAAATAGCCAGCATTAGAGAGGTGATGCCCAGGTCCATCATTTAGACCACTCTTCTTAGGCTCTATTTTTTCTTGGACAAAGGATACCAGGCAAATAAGGTGCTTAAAAGATTAGCCCGTTCAAATCGATGCTTCGGAGAGTCAGTCAATAGTCTTCTGTACTGCACCTTTCTAATCAAGGTTGCTTCTTAATTGGTGCCGAAAGACAAAACCTACCTCAAAATAATATTGGGCGATGTGTTCAACTACATGAGGTTGGGGCAGGTGCGCTTCGGACGATCAGACATGAATTTTGACGAGTACATGCTATTGATCGAGCCCTTCTTCAAAACAGCTTTTAAAGCACTTTCGATTAATTGCGATGATAATGAGTTCCTCTAGATTTTTAATTATTTGCCAACTAATCCGCACTTTGTCGTGTTAAAAAATCTGTTGAACTACAGCAGCAATAACCTAGCTTGCTAGGTGTGCGTTCAGCTCGCTCAACTTATTCGCAAAGTTCCTTATAACTTCAGATTTAAGCTTTTTAACACACTGCTGAGCAAATGTTGTTCCAAACATTTCAATGCTCGAGAGCTGGCTGGTGTGGTTTACCAATAGATTCTGTTGATTTAAAAAATGCCAGAACTGCTTGATCTACTAGGCCCGTTCACATAGCTAATAAATAAAAACTACGAGGGCACGGAGAAGACAAGCCTGTTTTTGCTTGTGATTTAAAAGTTGAACAGCATCGCAAAAAAGATGGATCGCAACGATATCGATCAATTAACTAACAAAATTAAAGACTTTATCGGCTCACTTCTTTAATCAGCCCAAAACTCTGAATAGCTCATTGTAGCTGAACACGTCCTCAAGATGATTTCCTACTTCAAACTCGCAGGAAGAAGGGCTCTCTCCAAAGAAATCTTCTAGCTTATAATCAACAAAGATTCCCTCGGCAACTTCAATTAAGGATCTTTGATAGTGATGCTGATGAGCTTTTGCAAGAACCTGTACGACTGCAACGACATCGAGGAGCCAGGTGTTGAGGTCGAAAACCTCATACTCAAATTTATCAGCAGGACTGACTTCAAATCCAACATCGAAGGGCAGCTCAATTTCTATGTTGATATAAGGGCCTATTTCGGAACCATCGAAAAGGTGGCTGTTTTGCTAATTCGCAATGTAATCGGTCTCATCCGCAGGCCCGACATTAAGAAGCGAGCCTCAGTTACTTCCATTAGGAAGTTCCTGCAGGCTTGTTTAGCTTTTGTTATTGTTACCGTCTCATTGATAGACAGCTAGTACTAACGCATAAGCCTCTATCTTTAGAGCTCAAAGGCGGCGTTGTAGCATAACTTAATAGCCCAGGCTGACACACTTCTGAAGCTAAGCGTTTCAACCCTTGTCCAAGTGCCGCTGGAGTGGAAAAAAGGAGTACGTGACGATCTCATCATATTAAAAATAAGGTAGATACTAAACCTGCTCATCGTTTTTCCGGATGACCCCGAAGGCTAATACCTATTCATGCTTAATGGCACACTAAATGCAGTCTAGTTGATCAATTGGGCCCAGAACCCGTCTCTCTATCGGGCCTTGAGCTTCCTCGCAGTAATTCCAGTACTCAATGCGCATGCGCAGCCCCGACTGCCCTTCCACGTGAGGGGAGTGAGTTCGAACGACGAGCTGTTCAAGGGGCGGGAAATGCGATAGCAGCTGCAGGAGCGGGGTTGTTAGATTATGAAACGGCTTTTGGAATTAAGCGCCTAATTAAAACTAATGAAAGGCCCATAGGTTTTAAACCGTTTAAACTAATTTTATTATGAAGGAGTAACTACTCTCCTCGTCCACACTCAACAGGGCTAGTCTGTCCAACAGCTTCTCAAAGACTGGGTCGCCGCACTTAAAAAGGGGTGGGCCGGCAGGAAGGACAAAACTGGGATATTGGGGCAAATCGAGCGGGAGGCGGAGGGCTTGCTGGGAAGATGAAATAAGTTGAATTAAATTTAATGCTGGCATGCAACTCAGATCTACTAATTTAAAATTTATATAATGACTTCATAGAAACAACAGAGTCCGATCAAGCACGCTCTATCTCAGGCCCTCACTGGAGGCCTTGCCGGCTCCTCCGCTATGCTTATTCAGGTCGTCACACTCATGTGGCTGAGAACCACCGTCAACTACCAGTACAGGTTCGGGACCCCAATGAGGCAAGCCTTCAAGACCCTCTACAATGACGGAGGCGTAAGAAGGTTCTATAGGGGGGTAGGTCCTGCCTTGCTGCAAGGACCTCTTTCAAGATTCGGGGATACAGCTGCTAATTAAGCTACTTTATCGTTCCTCAATAATAATTAAAGCACCAAAAATTGGAATACTGGGCTTAAAACAGGATTTGCTTCTGTAACCGCAGGACTCTTCCGTATCTTTTTGATGCCCATCGACACTCTGAAAACCTGTCTCCAAGTCGAGGGAAAAAATGGGCTTAATGTGATAAAGGAAAAATTGAAAGCAAAGGGTGTAAGGATTATGTATCACGGATCGATAGCGGCCTCAGTAGCAACTTTCGTAGGACACTATCCTTGGTTCTTCATGTATAATTTCCTTAATGCCAGCTTACCCTAATATAAAGACAGTAAAGGCAAGACCCTTCTAAGAAGCGCTTTCATCGGCTTTTGCTCCTCCGTTTGCTCAGACACTATCTCCAATAGCTTCAGGGTCATCAAGACCGTCAAACAGACCAGCAACACCCAAGAGTCTTACTTTCAAATTGCAAAGGGGATTGTGGAGAAGGGAAGCGTGCTGGACCTGATGGGAAGAGGCCTGCAGACGAAGATAATAACGAACGGGATCCAGGGACTAATGTTCAGCGTGCTGTGGAAGACCTTCAAAGATTTATATAGGCAATAACCTGTAAAGCATTGAAGATCAAATGATTCATAATTCAAATAATGCGTAACCAGCTTTGCTAGGCCATCGACTCCAAGCTCAACGCCCTCTCCCGCCCCTTCAGCTCTCTCCGTTCTGCCGAAAAGCACAGGCTTCTCGACGACATCCTCACCAGTCTTGAAGAGTCTCCGTCCCAGGAGTGCCACGACTGCTGCGACTAATGCTTCTACCAGTTCCAGCTCCAATAGCTAAACTAAGAAGAACAGCGCCTCAGAGATTATTACTAAACTTTAGCTAATGAGCGCATTGAGGCCCATCTTAGTCATAAAAACATTCGCAGGACTTCTCCCACCGGGGACTTTTTCGACCAGCACCAACACATCCAGCGTATGCAGGATATCTACCCAGATTGGTGGCCTAATGACTATTATTGTTCCTCGGACTACCCGTATTCGCCCAAGGTGACCAGCATCAGGCCCCTTGAAGTGCGGAAGGCTCCTTTGAAGTACAAGCCACAAAGATCACAACAAGATTTCTTAAGTCCGGTTAGAAACAGATTTAAGATATTTTAGTAAGTAGGAAGGAAGTAAACAGCTGATTTGAAATTAAGGCCCAACAAACCTGTTTGCAAGCCTGTCTCTCTCATAAAGAACATAGTTCAGCAAAGCAGGAAAAATACAGACCAAGCCAAGACACACGCTAGGAATTTTGAATTTCATTTTGAGTAGCCTCCGCTTAGCCGAGCAACTGTAAATAAGCTCCAGGGTAAGGAGGAGCAGAGGAAGTCAAGCCCCTATTTCTGTAACTTATAATCGTAAGAGTCATAGTTGAGATGTAGACAGGGCTTAATACAAAAGAAAAGTAGAAAGTAAAATGCTTTGAAGTTTAGCTCCAACTAAAAGAAGACGACTGAAAGTCAACTCTCCAAAAATGCCTCTGGACGCTTACCTACATACCATGCTTAAACTTTTCAAAATTTTAGAATTTAAGATAAGGCCTCATAAATTAAGAGCTAATCTTAGCGGGCCATGGGACTTCAGCACCTCGATTCCTATACGCTCAAACACTCAAACAACTCCGAGGAGAAGGCAGCAAGAGGCAAGGAGAGTGGAGGCAGGTCATTTGAGAAAGGACACTATGAATTGAAGCTAAGGTAGCTTATCAGCAGGATCGAATCTCAAGATAACGACTCCGACTTCTCTTAATTTGTCGATTCCAAAGCTTTGTGAATCATTTCTAAATTTTCTAGGCCCTTCTTAAGATGGTTTACTCCTTTTTCTACACCTTGTTGGTCACTACAGCCGCTCCCTGATTGCCCCGAGTCAGACTCACTAGCACCTACTCCTTCTTCTACCCTCTTGAAGGTGTGATCGGCTGACCAGTATTGCTGGCTCTCACCAGCTTTGACACAGTAGGGACGGCTGCAACTGGAGCGGAGGCCCTTACCAATTCCTTAATGATTGTGGGATTTAGTCTTTATGCCTATTATCGCTTGATTCTAGCCTGCTCTCTGAGTTGTTTGTCTTCCTCATCAAGCTGTTTGTAGAAGCGAGCCTGCCTGCAGATTAGCTATTTGTATTAGCTTGTGAGTCTCTCCTTAAACTTCTTGTAGTCAGCCTCATACTCTTTTTTTACGACCTACAGCTTCTTTTAAATAAGTGGCGCAATCTAGCTGCTTATGGGCCTGAGTAGCTAGGCAGTCTCTAGCTTCTACCTTTCGATGAGTCTGCTCTTCGAGATGGCCTATTTGAGAATCTAGTTGGAGCGGGCCCACAGTTCGGGCAGGATTTAGCGCTGCTTTTCGCGGAAAGCCCTGTAGAGGTAGTCCTGCCTGTTGAACAGGTCTCGCTTGTACTTCTCGTTCTTCTATCGGGCTTCGTTCTAGAGTCGCTCCTTTATCTCAGTTAGCTCCATAAGAGACTTTGATTTTAGACTCGCATCCTCCTTTAGATCCTTGGCCTTCCGCATTTTGTTGATCTCGGCTGCCAGCTCTTTGCATTTTAATTTGGTCTCCTTCTACTTTTAACGGCGAGTTTCCTCAAGATCTTTCTACATCTGGACTTTGCGCCTGTCGGCCTCCTAATTCTAACGAATCTACTTCTCCCTGCGCTGCTGCTCCTCAGTCAATTTAATGACATACTGCTTTACGACTTAATTATAGCCTTAGTTTTACTTCTTGCGCTATTCCAAATATTATTCCTGCTTTCGGATAAACTAATGCGAAGCCTTCAGGGAGGGTTGTCCCCCCAGCAGAGTCCGAGCCACGTTTATCGAGTTGGCGCTCTCCAGCGACTGCTGCAGTCTGGTCGACCGGTCTCTCAGGAACGTCAGGAAATCGTTTTGCTCGTCGATAACGATAGAGAGGGAGCCAGACTCCTGGCAGAGGAGCAGTGTTTAAAGGACGAGCTGCTGTTTGAAGGGAAGCATCTTGAAGAACTTGGAGAGCTTAATTTTGGAATAAACCTGACTTATTTTATGTATGATTTCGATCAGAATATTTCTTAGCAGGAACTAATGCTGGCCCTCTCCCTCTTTCAGCGCCTCCAGGATTTGCCGCTTGCTGTTCAGTTACTGCAGGTTTGTCCCCGTGTGCACGTAGTCCCAGATTTAACGTGTTGACTGCGAGGCCTGTGAGGGCAAATCTCTTTCGTTAATGAGCTTGATGAGCTATCCTTTAGACGGAATTACGGATGAAGAGGTGATAAGACCTATGATTTTAGCTCTGCTGTCATCACTCTGCAGCTTTTAAGCAAGGGGATATATGGAGATGACGGCGAGGATGAGTTCATCGACCTTGCTTGTGATGATCTAAGGCTGTATCTTTTCGTTTTTGCGGAGGTGCTAGAAGTGGTAGAAGAACGACACTGCGTAGTAGTGCGAATAGTGACTTTTCTTAAACAGAAGGCTCAAGTAGTAGAAATATTTCACCATCGTGTCCTTCTTCGCCTGCTTGTCTCGCTTCTTTATCAGAGTGTTGATATCCTACAATATTTGAAACGCGTCAAACCAAAGTTCAAGCTTCAGGGCTGTGTCCAGTTGTTTGAACCTCTGGGCCAGCGAGGAGTCGTTCTGCTCCTCCTTATTGATTTCAACCATGGGAATATTTTTAGAATCGTTCTTGGGCTTGCTGATAAGAGACTGGAAGTTATTTTTGAGGAGATCACAGAATCTTTTGAACTCGAACTTTCTCTGGTATTTTACTGCGAATTCGAATATACATTACAGAGTCTAAGAGTAGATGCTTTCGAGCTTAGAGTTAAGCTTCACTGTCTCGATTATATTCTTGTACCCCTCCCAGAGGATGCGCATCGAGTGCCGAATCTCGTTCTGCTGCTGCTTGAAAACCAGGTCCACACTGCCCTATATCTGGTCGTCGGCGATCTACTACACCTCAATATCCTCGGCGGAGACGAGATCATGATCCTTGGAATGAAGGTGCATTTTCTTCTCCTAAAAAAACTCTTAGAGTTTCTTTTTGTAATACCTGATCACGTTTTAGAGCGAGTTAGAGGCTATGCTCTGGGCGAGGCTGCGGTAATTTTTTAAGGCCTCTTTGACTGACGTGTAGTTTTGTGATGCAAACGAGAAGTCGAAGAACCTGATCATGATGAGTTCCAGGTGGATAGTCCAGGTGTGCTTCTTGGAGGAGATGTATTTGAGGATGATATCGACAGCAACCTGGGAGGTGGGAGGGACTGGATAAGTCTTTTCAATGGAGGCGTAGAACTGGTCGGGAGTGAAGTTGTACATTGTTGATTATAATTCAACTATGAACTTTGAATTTGACTGTCCCAAGTTCCTAAATCTCAAAAATTTGACTTTGCGGCACAACCACTCTCCACTCACCACCCACAACCCCAACGATCTTTGGTTCATCGCTAAAGCTGCCCTCCCCACCAAGATCACAAACAAAAAGCGCGTTTAGCCTATCAAACCGATACCAAAAAAAGCGATTAAGCCGATTCATCGTAGTGCAAGCCGGTAGTTCAGGTATGAGCCTTGCCTGTTTTCAACTCGGAGAATGCGGCAGTGGTAACGACTTCGTGGACAGAGCTGGCGGACGTTAAGCACTCAAGAGCGTTCGAGAGCGAACGAAGAGATGCGAGAACTGTAGCTGGGCAATGCTATTTGAGTTGAGTTAACAGATACTTCATTAATATTTATGTAAAGGCGTAAGGCTTATCTTCTCTCAAAACCCTTTTCGTATCATTTCAGCGATTCCGCTCACACGCCCGATTCGTCACTTTGTCCCCGCAGGAACAGCTCCGTCCCCAGACGAGTTGCTAAGACTCTTTTGTTCGAGCAAGTGTCGAACAACTGCTTTCTGATCTGCGGTAGTCAAAAGTTGTAGCTGCTGGAGGCGTGTCAAAGCTAGCGAGGACTTTAATTAGTGTTACTGAATTCGATATAGGTCGGATTTCAAGCCTAGCGTGTTATAGTGCAGAGGAAATAGGGCATGACTTTAATTCAGGGTGCACATGCAATGCGTCTATTTCTATTCAACAAACAATAAAAATCTTTTCATTATTTCATACACGCACACTCCCCTCCCTTCCGCAACCTCGATTTCTTGGACAACAACTTCATTATTGGCACCTTCCAAGGATAAATTGTCCTCATTGACACCAAGACACTCAAAGTCGTTAAAAGAAGAGCCTTTGCCGCCTAACATATCAAACTGCTTACCAACGGTGACGGATGGTGCATTCTCCTCTATAAAATAAGGGAAAGAGCATTTATTCGGAAAGTGATAGCAAGCGAGAAGGGGATTGAGCTGTGTTCGTAAGAGGAACTGTGCAGCAACGCGCAGGCTGAAATCCTGTTGAGTAGTGAGGGAGTGCTGACGTTTGTGGACAAATAATCTTTCTTCGCGAATTACAACGACTAGATAGTTCTTTTCAAGCAAATATTTGGGAAATTTAAACCCTACGACAGTCTCATGCTAAGAAACCGCAGAGGAAATCTCAAGCTCATGGAAAACTACATTCTCATGGTTATCTAGCGTTAAGTCTTCTTC
Organism: Craspedacusta sowerbii; assembly: GCA_003687565.2. NCBI lineage: Eukaryota > Metazoa > Cnidaria > Hydrozoa > Limnomedusae > Olindiidae > Craspedacusta > Craspedacusta sowerbii. Next base: position 157,831 of record QQSS02099969.1, read on the forward strand.
TTCACTCTCGGCAACTCTACTGGAAAAAAGTTTGAGATTTAGCCTTTTGACTACATTTATAACGAGCACATCCCCACTACCTCATGCAAAGTTGCCACTCTCGTATTAAAGGACACAGTCCTATTCCTGTGGTATAACTAAAAAAGTGAGGACATCAACCTGAACTACTTGATATAGAGCAGCGTGTTGGTGAAGCTAGAGAGACTAATCGAGGAGGAGGGGGCGACAGTGGGAGAGATGGAGTTGGTTTGCTTTAATATGGGACTGCCTAAGAAGTTGATTTATACGAACTTCTGGAACTATAGTAATCAAACATACTAAGATATACTCAAGTTCATACTCCCTATTAACGACTACAGATTCCTGCGTAAAACTGTCAAGATTTTCCTCAAGACTAAGTCCCTCTCACTCTCCGCCCTCCTCGACGTCTTCACCAAAATTAAGCCCTCTCTCCTCTCCGACCACTCACACCTCAAGCAGACTCTTAAGGCCGATATGCTCATCTCCAAACTACATCTCTTCTCCAATAAAGCCTAGTCCTTCGACTTTAAATAATATAGGAGCTTGGTGAGCAAAAACATATTCTAAATGTTAAGCGGGTCCTTGCCTAAAGATAGCTCCTTAACCTAAGCAATTCTATAAAAATTTAGACTGCTTTTTATTATAAATTACAAATAGCTAGCGGGGGTAATATCGACCCACGAGTCCCTTTGCATGATCCTTTCCAGCCCTAACAATCTAGTTTCGCGGAGTTCTAAGCTCTGGTAGTTTATTCCAAGGGAGTAATACTAAGCTTATCCTAATTAAGAAAGCTTCCGAAATCCGAACTTTGTGGAAGTAACTCGTTAGTTCAGACAGTGCTAGTGGTTCAAATGGCACACCCATATCAAGCACCGTTTCCTTTCATCAGTTTACACTGAAATGATAGAGCTGCAGCAGAGAGTGCGGGATGAGCTCCTCTTCTACGAACTCATCGGAGGGATCTACAGAGGGAAAGACATAGCTCGACAGGAGGGGGCGATCGAGATGCTGTAGATCTACCACGAGCTGCCGTGTCACCTGAAGGGGCGGATCAGATTCTACAAGGATTATTACGAATTAATCGCAGGAAACCTACAAAATATAAAGATCGATTTCACCACCATGCTAGGAAAGCCATAACACTAAATCTTGAAGATAGTTTTCGACAAGGGACATCGCGACTCTGTCTTCACTCGCCTTGCTCCCCTCTACCAAAGGCACTCCGCCACCCACTTCCCCGCCGTCCTCACCTCTTTCTTCAAGTGCTACCCGGGGAGGCAGAGCGAACTGATCTTCATTCTACGGTAGGTGAGCATGCAGGGCCAGTCGGAGGGACGAGAGTCGATGATGCCTGCGCTGATCGAAGCCATAAAGTGCCAAACTCATGTGAACAACCTCAGAGACATTTAGATAGTTCTGAATTACGTATCAGCAATTTAATTAGATGAGGCATTGCTATAAGAGCTTCACTCCATCGTAGAGGCCAAAAACCTCTCCACCTTTTTCAACCTCTTTCATATCTCCCTCACTTTTAATTAAATCAAACTCCAAGCCATCACCTTTTTAAGCGCTCTCATGGACAAGTATTTGCTCACCTAGAAGCTGGGGCCAGTGCCCATCGGCTAAGAGTAAATCTGCTTGGAGAAGCCAGTAAACTTCCTGAACGTGCTGCTGCTGATCCGCTCAACATTGCTGAAGGAGACAGGGTAACAGTAGGTGGTGAAACTGTTTCTAACGAAGATGCTCTAGTATGACGAGGTGGAGGTAACTCGCTTTATGGTTTACGAGGAAAATATCCTTTAGCAATTCTAGATTTCCAATCTCGACTTCTAAAATCTGGTTATTCAGCTCATCAAGGACATCTTTGCCATTCCCAGCAAAAACTCCAACTAGGCCTTTCTTGTCGTCAGCAGGCTCATGCAGTTCTTGACTGTTAAGCAGTCCTAACGCAGAAGCATCAAGGCTTCCCTTAAGCTCTACAAGTAACTAAAAGTACTGAAGGAGGAGGTGGAGCTGCCGCCTGAGCCTTTGCCGCACTTCATAGAATCGATAATTTCAAAGATCAATGAGGTCGAGAAGTTGCAGCTGCTCCAGCCTTAAAAGATCAGCAAACACTTACTGAAAATGCGCAGCTCTAACACCAATAAGATTCTCTTTTAATAAAATGAGTAGTTGGCCGTTCTCATCAAAGTCTACAACATCTTCATTGTGAGGATGCTCTAAATGAGTCAGTGGGAGCAGGCCTACTCTCTCATGACCAACCTCTTTACCAAGGCCCTTGACCGCAACTCATCGATTTGTTTCGCTTATTACTTGAGCGAATGGCTGCCGGTGGTCCAGCGGTAGTATTTAGGACAAATAATTCTAAAATACTTTGACAATCCTGTGTTGCTGAGCGACTTTTGCATGAAGGTGATCAGATAGCTGCACACGGACTCTCGTAAAAAAATGTTGATAGATGAAATTGCTGGCTAAAACGTTTAATCGAAAAATCTGAACTATTTTATCATCGACAACACTCAGCCCGACCTTTTTAAAAAGCTCAAGTCCATATATTAGCGTCTTAAGAAATAGACTCTTGTCGGCGAACACTAGCTGACCTGTGTCTTCTACTGGCTCATCTTCCAGGCACCCTTGAGTGCCATGGAAATCATGGTCAACCTTCAGGAACTCTTCTCCTTCTAGTCTCTCTAGGTGCTATTTTACGCCCTGGTGGAAAGTGGACTGGTGTAAGGGCATGAATTGAGCGTGTTCCTGCTAAAATGCCTAGTAGCTACAGGTAAAGGATACTTCAGCGAGGTGGGACTTGATGTATAAAAATTTTTCAAGATGCAGTAAAGCTAACTGCTGGTCGATAATAAGAAAGAAATTTAAGAGCTAAGGTAGAAACTTATAAAGGCCTACTAGCACAGACTATCGGAAACCATTCATTTCTTTTAGAAATACATTAAAGAAAATAAAAACTCTAAGTAAGGGGAAGTCTACTCCAACAACACTAACTTCGTGGCCTCTCGTGTGCTCGAGGAGCGCAAAAAGGAGATGGTGGTGACCTCGGGGATTCGGCAGTCGAAGGAGGCAATCGTGCGGAGGAGGTAACGCAGATTGATTACCAAGAGCTCGCAAATCTCAGAGAAAAGGATAAAAATATAGGAGTCATTAAAGATAAACTTTTTGACCGTACAAAGGCCTAACTAAGTCTTCAAGTTCAAGTTCGGATAATAGTAGTTGTAATATGCTGTTAGTCCTACCAACAGTTAAATTGTAGAGGGCAGGTCTTTCACTTGTCTCTTCAAGAATTTCAAACCCTCAGGCTCCGAACGCTCACTAATGTCCAGCTAGGACTTGGTGGTCGAGCCCTCGCTGCCATCGGAATAGAAAAAAATGAAGTTAGATCACTTGACTACGCTGGTCAAATAAATTAAGGAATTTAACAACTTGAAATAGCAAGAAATTTAGTAAGCCCATAATTATAGAATTGGATTAAATTAACGAGACTCCCCAATTCAGCCTCACAAGTCTTAAATTATTCCTGAGACTCACGTTTAGGAATCAGGATAAGCCAATCGCCTTGATGACAGGTCATCACCATGCGATCAATTCAAGCCAGATTACTAGGACCACGAGCCTGATAATAAGTAGGTGAGTATATAAAGCATATAGCAAAGGAACTTCGTAAAGACTATTATTTAAGTAGAATAGAATTCCTAGCTGCAGTAGACAGTAAGGGAAAATTAACCCAACTAACCTAGAGAAAGCTAGGATAAAATCTTAATTCTAGAGGAGGTAGCTCTCGAATTCTAGGCAGAACCAAATTAAGGACATTAGGGACATTAGGGACATTAGGGACATTAGGGACATTATGGACATTTACGACATTAGGTACATTAGGGACATTAGGGACATTTAGGACATTAGGGACATTTAGGACATTAGGGACATTAGGGACATTAGGGACATTTACGACATTAGGTACATTAGGGACATTAGGGACATTTAGGACATTAGGGACATTAGGGACATTAGGAGCCTATATAGCCCGAATAGCACGAATAGCCCTAATAGCCCAAATAGCCTTAAGTCATATTTTACAAAAGATAAGACTTTAGCTAGATGCTAAATAAATAGGGAGCCACCTACATCCAATCACAAATCGATTTAATGTTCTAGCGCTAAGGCGACTCCTTTAAACCAGAGTAGCATCTGAAGGCCGTCTTCATTTAGGCCTTTTCCAAAGTCAGTTTCAAAAGATTTATAGAACTGACCGACTCCTTCAAGTCGATGAACTAGCAGTTTTCGAAACTGGTAGAGGGTAGGTGCCTGCGGATGTTGCAGCTTATCAACAAAAACCAGAGCGAGACTCTTGTAAAGCAGCTCATCCCTTCCTAATTCATATTTTGGAAATCTAAAAATACCAACATTTAGAAGTTCCAAAAGGAGACCTTCAAGCGCCAGAAACCCTTGATCAAGTCGGAGATCGACGAGACTAATGTTTTCTCCATTAGCAAACTCATCTGCGTCCTCTACAACATGGAGAAGAATTACTAGCAGCGAGTACAATTTTACTACATCGAGGCTTTGATCGACAAATTCAAGGCCCAGGAGCGTGCCGAAGAGATTAACAGACTTCATGAGAAGATGTAGGCCTTGGCTTCTAAACTAGGACTCCCGTTCCTGTTAAAAAAGCTGGCCAAATTAAAGAAGAAGGGACTTTCACTAAAAGGCTTAGCAGGCCTGCAGCGAGCCATGATCAAGAAGGCCTAGACCTCGAAGCAAGATACCAGAGAGATCAACTAATTGTTCAAGTGAAATAATTAATTATATGGAACAGGAGGAGCAGAGCACTAACAACAAGGAGCTGTAGATCTAGACTGACAACCGGACTGTTAAAACTCATTAGCTAGAGCTGAGCTCAAGCTTTTTTGGGGCGATCAAAGAAATTTCGCCTATCTAGGGTGAGAAGCTTCATTCGGAGTATCGAAAGTTTATGTACTAGAATTTAGTCGGAGGGAGTTCGGTCTTCAAAGGCAATAAACTTGGGATATAATAGCTTATCAAGGAAGTAGTGCCCTAGTATAAGCAAAAACGTAAGAACGACAAGACGCTCGGAATCCTGCGATCCGTCGCCAAGGTCTTTCTGGAGGAGCTGGTGGAGGAGGCCGTGTTGGTCAGGGAAGAGTCGGGCGATTAGGAGTTGTCCGAACAAGCAGTCGATTAGGCGTATAGGCGGTATTAGCAGCGCAAAGGAATTCATCCAGGGGGGAACATGGTATACTATTTTATGTGAAATGGGGTGTTAAATAACTAACGGGATCGAAGGGAAACACATTTCTAAGCGGTACGACTACCAATTCAATTCCAAGATACCCATGAGGCATCAGTATTAGTAAAGCAAGCCCGACAAAAAGGACCGTCTCAAGATTGAGCGCATCATCAGGAAGCACAAATTTTTTAACAAGTTATGCGTCTCGGATTTTGAATGGGAGTACCTGGTATCCGGCTTTATTATGATAGAGGTGCCGCCAAAGGTGCATCTTTTCAGGAAGGGGGATGAAGGAGATGCCTTTTACATAATAAAATCTGGCTCAGTGCTTATCGAGTAGTTCAAAAAAGTTCTAAAAGCGTTTGAATATTTCGGAGATCTGTCTCTGCTGATGAAAAGAGGGAGAAGCGCATCTGCAGTAACGACGGAGCACTCTTTCATTTGGTATCTCAGCAATTCCTAAATCTACAAAGTCAAAAATCTGTACCATTAAAAGATCTTCAACTTTGTGCGGCCAATATTAGAAAGGGTTGAGGGGTTAAGAGGCTTAAGCAAGAAATGTTTAGATTGTTTAGCAAATAATTTTCAATAATAACTGTACAGTGAGGGGTAGATCATTCTCAAGGAGGACTAAAAGGTTACTAATTTCTATATAATCCGCTAAGGCAAGGTGTTTATACGTGATGGTTCCGAAGTAACTATCGTCACCCAAGGCGCTTACTTCGGAGAGTCACTCTTCTTTAAAAATTAGTAGTAAGGACTATCTGCTAAAGTTATAGAGGACTCAATAATTCTAGAGTTAGATTGCTCTAGGCTGTAAAGTATGCTACCTGCAAGTATCTAAGTGTTGAGAAGACATACTGAGTGCATGAGAATAATGAGCGAAGACCTAATCTTTCAATAGTTCTCTTAATACTAAAAATAACTGATTTTCAGGAAACTACAGTTCTTCGACTACGAGCAAGGAATCAAAATTTAATTGTGCAAAATAGTTTTCTTTCCAATTTCAGGACATTTTCTTCACAACTAAGTCCCTCTGTAATCAATTTTATTCGCTGAGTCTTATTAGACCCTGATAACGACTCAACAATCCTAAGGAGCGATCATCAAGTTAAATGAAATTCCTGCCAAAAAGTTGACGATAAGCAATAATTTCAAGATAAAGGTGTAAAAGTAAAGATAGAGAATTGATATAGGACTGTAGGATTTATTGGTGATGGAGTAGTGCAAGAACACCTCGCACATCCTGGAGTTTGAAGTGCTTATCGAGAAGACGGGCCTGTAGGCAACTATATATTGCATTCAATTCTAAAACTACAATTACAGCATCATTTAGCAAATCTAGAATTTTATTTCATTTAATAAGACCCTCAACCAAGACTTCTCCGTCAAACTCGCACGTTAAGGCTCCGACGATAAGTTTTACTACCTTCTCCAATAGCGCTAACTTAGCGTCTGTCTAGAAAGCCTGCTAGTCTACACTCTTAATAGCCAGAACTGTTTCGATATTGCTGCTCCTTTGTTAGAATTTATAGAATTTACACATAACGCTTAATATGTGATCAGGTAGTTAACCCCCCACAATATTTATTTTTAATAATCAGGACAAGTACTTCTTAAATAGTCAAGATTTATGAAAAAGTTGTCGGCACTAAACGGGTACCGCGCATTTTCGGTGGTGGGAACTCACTACTATAAGGCCCCGTAAGTGCTGCTAGGGAAAGGGTACTCGTTTTAATCTGATTTGTGGTCTCTGGGTATGATCTTGTACTAGCTACGTTTTGGACGAACAGCCTTCGGGGACACGGAGGACCCTTTCTAGCTTACAAAACGCATGCTCTAGCGGAAATTAGAGTTCCCTTAGCCGACTTTCCCTATCGATTGTTTTTATATCTAATTTATAAACCAACTCTTAAACTCCGTCCCGGAAAAGAGATTGGGCTTAAACATCAACCACCTGAGGGCCGCCGTGGAAGTGGACTCAGTGGAGTGGCGCTCGGACTGCCATGAATATTTGTTGAATCTGCTGTGGAGAGCTAAACGGAGAAGGATGGAGTTGATAAGAAAAGAGAGGAAGAGCCTTGAGGAATTCTTACCCTTTAAGCCCAGGCGTTAGATTATTTGGAAATGATTTTAAATCTTAATTTTCTAAAATTTTGGGATGACTAACATTCAATTCACTCGCTTACCTTATTCAATCTTCGCAACAACCGCCGAAATTCATTGCCGACCTTTAACTTTTTTCTGAGCACGTTATTGTCGAAATTAATGGTATTAAATACCTTTAACTACTTTCCTATACTCTCAATGCTGAAGCTTGGTTGTTCATTCCTTATTAAATTTTTAAAAAGCTCAAGTTCATTCGAAAACTTTTAGAAGGAAATGTCCTATGAAGCTGCAATATTTGGGTGTTATTTAGCGATTTATTTCTTAGTTTTTAAACTTTTATATTTCTTCATTGTTATAAAATTTAATAAATAATCACCCACACAGGGGCTCTTCGACCTATCATAAGACTGCAGTCCAACTACCGAGGCGGGCTTGGCCCTGAACGCAACTTTATGTAAGATGAGCAAGATTCTCTTGTAGCAATAGCGTTTAATGAAGGATGATAGTAAAACAACAAGTCTAAAAAGTGAAATATTATAAATTTTAAAATTTTTAGTAATGACAAAATAACATATGATCCAATGAGGGTTTTATAGTAAAGGAGGCCTAACTCTTAATTTAAATGTAACTCATTATTACCTCACAATTAATTTAATTTTTTTCGTTCATATTAATATTCTCAAGAATTATATCACCTCTTAAAATACACTTTGTTAGTTACTACAGCTTTAATCTCTTCTTAAAAGATTATGGAATCCTTGCTAGCCAATTAATCAATGACGCTCATGATATACATATCTTATCCAGAATAGTCGGAATAGATAACAAATTTGTTTAATGATGAAGAAAAACATAAGAAAAAGGCCGATTAAAGAGAAAAGTAGAAAGTTTTTTTGAAACTGAACAATCTGAATTCTTTAAATTCCATAAAGAGGCAAATAAAAGGACGTCTAGGGGCCCATTTTTAGTCCTAGAAAAAATAATTGAATCCATTAATATCAAAAATCTGCAATTTTAACATTTTTTGTTGTAATTCCAAAAAATCTTTATCACAAATACGGGGAAAATACAAACATTTGAGATGAATAATGGTGGGATCTTGATAAAGTAATTTATAAAGATATCGTGTGTAAATACCAATAATTTATGACAGGTAATTAAGTGGATGCAGTAGAAGGATACACTGTAGAAAACTACTCACCTTATTAGAAATAGTACCAAATATTACAAAATATGGAATAAATTCGATAGTAGTTAAGGTTTTCCTTTCGATATCT